>OV049870.1:0-7500 GCA_920104075.1 Melanargia galathea | reverse complement strand
CTTGAATCCTAAGGTCAAGGGGTAGTATTCCAGCCAGTATCATCGCCGAGTTTAAAGAGACAGTTCGATAGGCCTTTGTGATTTTTTGGGAAAAACTGCGCTGAATAGCATTTAGCTGTTTTCGCACTCCGAGCTTTTTTGAAGCTGGTGCCCATGCACTGGCCGCATATAGAACCACGGGTTCTACCACCGCCGTATAAATTATTTTTACGACTTGAGGATGAAGGCCCCAACTAACTTTGGCAGCACGGCACAACTGCTTGTATATTGACTGCACTTTCCTGCAAGTGTTTTCAGCGTGCGCGTTGAAAGTGAGGCTCTTATCTATCGTGAGTCCCAGGATTTTAATTTCGCTTGAGAGTTCAACGCTGATCCCTCCCATGGTCAGGATTGGGGAGTCATACTTTAGTTTCCTCGTGATAACCATTGCCTTGGTCTTTTGAGGTGCAAACTTCAGCTTGTTACGGACTCCCCACTCCTTTACATAGGCGAGAGCAGCGTTGGCCTGTCTCGAGATCTCGAGGCCGGTGCTACCGTCAAAAACGAGGACGACATCATCGGCAAAAGCCTGACAATAGTCGCCTCGCATTTCTAATCCCTTGAGTAACGGATCCAGGAGCAGATTCCATAGTATAGGCCCCCCGATTGAGCCTTGAACACATCCTTTTGAGGTGGTTTTTGTGTATTCAACTCCGGCATATCTTACTTTGACACTGCGATCTTGGAGATAACTGTTAATGACTCTCCTAATGTTCCCGGGACACCTTTGCTCAGCCAGTCTAAGTTTGATAGCGGGCCACCATGCACTATCGAAGGCTCCCTCTATGTCCAGTGATATCAACGTAACTATTTTTCTTTGTTGGAGTTTCTCGTTTATGTGTTTCATCAGGACATAGAGGGCGTCTTCAGTACTTTTTTGTGGCATGAACCCGTACTGGCGAGTACTTATCCCGGGCAGAATGTACCATTTTATTCGGTTCACCAACAGTTTCTCGAAGATCTTACCCAAGACAGATAGTAACCCGATTGGTCGATAAGATTTTGGGTTCGTATAATCTTCCCGTGCAGGTTTTCGAAGGACAATAACCGTTGCTTCTTTCCAAATTCTCGGGAAGTGGCTTAACTCTAGACATTTGTTCGCTAGGGCGAGATAGAGTTCAGGGTCAAGCGTAATTGCGTTTAGGCAAATGTCTGGCGTTAGTCCGTCTGATCCCGGGGCTTTTTTGGGATTAAAACTTGTGACTGAGCTGTTAAGTTCCGCGAGTGTAAACGGTGGATCCAAAAACTCATTTTGGGCCCACTCGTTTACTTGGTCAGCTGCTTCCCTTATCTGCTGATGTTCCGCATTATCTTCCTCACTATGGTCCTCCGGGTAAAACGTGTCTGCCAACATTTTGGCTGATTCTTCAAGGCTATAAGTTTTCCCGTCCTTTATTAAGGGCAGGTCTTCTTGTCTTTTCCTTGTTCTTTGCAGGACCCTATAGATTCCATCCCAGAGCCCTTCCCTATCCTGCCGTTCACAGAATGATTTCCAGCTTGTGATCTGGGCCTTTTTTGCTAATAACTCATATGTTTCTTTTGTTTTCAGGTACTCCTGCACTACAACGGCTCTTCGGACAGGAGCAGCACATCGGATTCGACGCTTCTTCGTGGTGACTTCCTGCTTCAACGCGGCGAGCTCTTCGTTCCACCAAGGTAAGTTTATTTTTTCTATGTTTTTCTTTTTAGGTATGGATTCTTCACATGCTTCTAAAATTGTATCTGTATAATTTTCTATTATTTTATCTAATTCCTTTCTGTCTTTAATATTACCTATTTCTATTTTGTTTATGTGTTTACTAGCTATTAATTGTGTGAGTTTCGTATGAAACTCACTCCAATTTGCCTTTTTTGTATTAAATATTCTTGTTGTACTATTTATTATAATGCCTTTTGATTTGTTTAATTGAATTTTGAATTTTAATGTATTGTGGTCAGAGCTGGTCACACCGTCGTCTACGTCCCAGTCCTCCACTAGTGCTAACATATCAGAGGAGCACGCTGTTATATCGACACAACTAGAGTATGCTTTATTGCCCCTAATAGTGTCAAATGTTGGGGTGGATCCCTGATTGAGGACTTGCAAATCTAGCTCATCCAAGGCTCCAGCAACTGCCACGCCTCTGCGATCAGTGCACCTACTCCCCCACCAAGTATTTTTGGCGTTGGCATCACCTCCCATTAGGATAAGGCGCGGTCCTATTTCTTCTACGATCTTTCTTAACTGGTCAAGATATGGTTCAATGTCTTGGTTGGGCTCTAGGTAGAAGGAAACCACTCCGATTTCCCATGCACTAGTTTTTATTTTTACCACAACAATGTTATTCGTTGTAAGTTTTGGCTCCTGCATAACCACCATGTCCTTGTCAAAGACAGCAATTGCAGCCTTCACTACGCCACTACTTCCATTCGTGCATTGGAAAATGCGCACCCCCGTGTAATCTTTCATTTTGCCTATTCCCCCGACATAAGGCTCCTGGATTAGTGCTACCGCTACCTTCCTTTTATTGGCCTCGATTATCAGCTCTTGTGTAGCGAGTTCCTTCCTCTGGAGATTTGCTTGAAAAATACAATAGGGTGTGAGATCGACACGACTGGTTACTGTTCCGGATTTGCGTGGGACAACTTTAGCAATATGCTATTGTTGACCTGGCTAATGCCTCCCACTTCCTTCTTACTGCGCACTCTTGACTGAAGGCATTGTGGTTTACCACTTCTAGTTTTGCACTTATACAGTTGCAGCATGACGGTGTGACTCCGGCCTGCCAATCAGGACATTCCGTTTTCATGTGAGATCCCCCACAGTGGCTGCATTTTTCCAGCGTCTCCTTACAAAACCTCTTACCGTGACCATAGCCAAGGCAAGTCGAACATTGAATAAGAGGCGATTGGTCTGCTACTCTTATCCTCTGCAAGTCAATATGGACTACCTCAGCTGCCGTCATTCTCTGCCAGATTTTAGGGGACACCCTCATTACAATGTGACTTGTATGGGGGTTCCTGGTTTTTCTCCTATACCTTATTTCCATTCGATCGTCTTTGCCTAAATCTTGGAAGATGCTGCAGTTTTGCTTTCTTAGTGCGTGAAGCACGTCTTCGTCGGAATTGTATTGGAGTACGTCCTTAAGTACCACCAATGGGTCTTTATTTTGTATCTCTTCTATTAGAAGATGGTCTCCAGCTTTTCTAAGTCTTTCTGTAACTTTCTCTCTTTCCTCTTTCGTACTGCAACCTACTATGATTTTCCTATCCTTCGCTTTCCTAACTTTATCCACTTTTACTCCTCCATCCTTAGCGTTAATAGCTTTCCTTATCCTATTTAAAACTTCCTCTCCCGTTTCCGTTTCGTCCTTGGAAGTGACTGCTAACGAATGCAGAGATGGTGCTGCAGCCGGCCGTTGTAATACCGAAGCCGCTGTCACACTTGCATAAGTCAGGGTTCTTTTTTCCTCTAACCTTTCAATTTGTTCCTTCAATTTCTTAACCTGCTCCGTATTTTCTTGCAACATTCTGCAGTGATCCTCTAATCTGTTAGCCAAGTCATTATCCTCTCGCTTATCCCTTTTCTTTAGACTGTCCTTCTGCTCATTACTTCTGTCTTCTTCCCTTCCGGCTGTAAAGGGAGTCGAAGGTCGAGCTGCTTCCGCCTCCTTTACCAACTGAAACAATCTCTCTATGGCCTGTGTCACTTCCGTTTTTATTTCCGCTTTTATATTGCGGGAGCTGTTAAGTTGCAGCTTCGCTTTCATCAGACAGGCTTTAGCTTCAGCCACCCGACTCTTGGGTTTTAACATTTCCAATTCTGGGGAGCCCGTTGTCGTCTCAGACTGCGCTCTCTTTGTCCGGACTGCTACGCTGCTACTCAGTGGTTGTGAGGCTTTAACGGTCAATTTCGAGGGGGCCACCTGGGCATTGTTTGTTGGGGAACCTTGAGAGTTCGAGTTAATGGCAGTTGTATTCGGTTTTTGTGTGGATACAGGACTATCCTCGATCATCACAAGTCCATCGGGAGACGGAATCTTTTCCTCACATGCTTCCCGCGTTTGTGTCATTTTGGCGGGTGTCCTATGCCCGCAGCCAAACATTGCGTCACTTTAAAATATATAACAAAAGAGATGAAAGAGAGAATAAAGTCCACTTAAAATTTTTTTTTGGGAGATGTAAAGTGTCTCCCAAAGTCAATTCAGTACTAAACCCAAACAATAATGATAGTCCAATCGGTAATAAAATAATAAATTGATATAATTAAAAACTATAATAATAGTACCTAACCTAATAAATGGGAGGTGTATAATGCCTCCCAAGGTCAAAAGTATAATCAGTAGTCAGTTGCTTAACCTAATTTAAATTGATTGTATCGTCAATCCCAAAATAAAAAGAAATTTTTCGTCAATTCCAATTTTGAAGATTATTATTTTAATTTTGGGGGTGTAAAGAGCCCCCAAGGTCAAGTTTTCTCTGGGAACAGGAGGTCTAAAGTCTCCTGATTGTCAGAACGGTCGATTTGACCTAATTAAAACAATAGCGTCCAAGATATAGAGGAAAAAAAATGGTTAGGTTAGGTTAGGTTAGGTTAGGTTAGGTTAGGTTAGGTTAGGTTAGGTTAGGTTAGGTTAGGTTAGGTTAGGTTAGGTTAGGTTAGGTTAGGTTAGGTTAGGTTAGGTTAGGTTAGGTTAGGTTAGGTTAGGTTAGGTTAGGTTAGGTTAGGTTAGGTTAGGTTAGGTTAGGTTAGGTTAGGTTAGGTTAGGTTAGGTTAGGTTAGGTTAGGTTAGGTTAGGTTAGGTTAGGTTAGGTTAGGTTAGGTTAGGTTAGGTTAGGTTAGGTTAGGTTAGGTTAGGTTAGGTTAGGTTAGGTTAGGTTAGGTTAGGTTAGGTTAGGTTAGGTTAGGTTAGGTTAGGTTAGGTTAGGTTAGGTTAGGTTAGGTTAGGTTAGGTTAGGTTAGGTTAGGTTAGGTTAGGTTAGGTTAGGTTAGGTTAGGTTAGGTTAGGTTAGGTTAGGTTAGGTTAGGTTAGGTTAGGTTAGGTTAGGTTAGGTTAGGTTAGGTTAGGTTAGGTTAGGTTAGGTTAGGTTAGGTTAGGTTAGGTTAGGTTAGGTTAGGTTAGGTTAGGTTAGGTTAGGTTAGGTTAGGTTAGGTTAGGTTAGGTTAGGTTAGGTTAGGTTAGGTTAGGTTAGGTTAGGTTAGGTTAGGTTAGGTTAGGTTAGGTTAGGTTAGGTTAGGTTAGGTTAGGTTAGGTTAGGTTAGGTTAGGTTAGGTTAGGTTAGGTTAGGTTAGGTTAGGTTAGGTTAGGTTAGGTTAGGTTAGGTTAGGTTAGGTTAGGTTAGGTTAGGTTAGGTTAGGTTAGGTTAGGTTAGGTTAGGTTAGGTTAGGTTAGGTTAGGTTAGGTTAGGTTAGGTTTTTTTTTTTTTTTTTTTTTTTTTTTTTAAAATTCATTAAGTGTCCTTTGATATAGTCAAAGCTTTTATGAGTCTTTTCTTCATTTTTTTTATGCATTTCATTTTATTGTTATTGTTATTGAAAGGGGATAGGGTTTTTGTTACCCTCTTTTACATGTAAGGACGACTTTGCCAAATGGTTTTTTTTATATCTTTTATGTTATATATGTCAGTGTTATTCTTTTTTATTTCCTTCTTGTATACTTCTGTCCTCTGCAAAGGTTATATAATCTTACTTATATTATTTTGCAGCTATCTTTTGTCTTTTGACCGTTTCTTCTACATTCCACTAATTGTCCTATTATAACACTAATAAATTTACTTATTTCTATTTACAACTGTTTTAATTATTTTTGTACTTTGTTTTAAAAACTCCCTACGTTCCTCGTTTACGTTACTCTGAATAATTTTGGCTACATTTTCTTTTGTTACTGGAGTCTTCAGCAATTGCTCCATGTCATATCTTTGCAAGCTAAACACTGGACATTCAAACAAGATGTGCATCACCGATTCGGTCGTGTCAGGGTCACAGATACAGGATGGATTTTCCTTACACTTGAATCTAGCCAAGTATTCGGAAAAGCCACCGTGCCCAGTGAACATCTGTGTGGTGATGCTATCTAAGTCGATCTTGCGTATAATCCTGTGTGCCTCGATTGCGTCCGGGAAGAACGTCTTGGTTATGTTTGCCGTTTGTCCAGATTTATATCTCTGGTTCCATTCGTCAAGGGATTCCTTACGAATTTGGCCCTTGACAAATGAGACCGGACACATGTCATAGTCGGGGCTTTTTTTCAGATGCAGTGCAGCATTTTTCGCCAGCTGATCAGCACGTTCATTGCCCATGTGACCCGCATGGGCTTTTATCCAAAATAAAGAAACAGCTTTGTCCTGAGTAAAAGCCCGTTCCAGGTTCTTGCGGGCCTCAACTGCTAAAGGATGATAGGAGCCATAATTTACTATAGTCTCCAGCGCGGATCTGGAGTCGCTGTAAATCCCAAAGCATGTCTCTGTACCATTTATGATCTCCCTTGTAGCTCTACATATGGCCAAAAGTTCAGCCTGGTAGACTGTGCTGTAGAATGGCAGCTTTAATTTTACGGCCTTGATCTCCACCTCTCTGCTCCAAAGGGACAGTGAGGCACCGACCTTATGGCTAATTTTGCTGCCATCCGTGTAGATGCGTATTGTTTGAGTGTTGTTGGCATCAACGTCTTCTTGGTCTGCCAGGCATATGAACTTGAGGCTCATATGGGTTGCGGGGTGACCATTTTCTTCGTACTTGGCCCTTCGTTCGACCTCTCTGCCCGCCAGTTCCGGTCGAGGCACTCCCCTCTTCGCCTCATACAGGGCTGCTGCCTCTTGTATTCGGAGATCGAGTGGGAGTATTCCGGCCAGCAGCAAAGCGGCATTCAAAGAGACCGTACGATATGCCTTGGTGATTTTCTGAGCGAATCCGCGCTGTATGATGTTTAGCTGCTTTATGACTCCTAATTTACGTGCCGCTGGTGCCCAGGCGCTCGCCGCATACAGTATGATAGGTTCCACTACTGCGGTGTATATCACCCGTATTATTTCTGGATGCAGACCCCAGCTAGTTTTCGCCGCTCTCGACAGTTGCCCGTAAATGTTTGTCACTTTTTTACATATATTGGTAATGTGTGTATTGAATGTCAGGGAACTGTCGATTGTAAGGCCGAGAATTTTAATTTCACTGGCCATATTTATGGCGACCCCTCCCATGCTCAGGCGTGGTGTGTCGTGTTTTAACTTCCTCGTTACCACCATCGCATTTGTTTTGTGTGGGGCGAAACGAAGCTTATTACGGACACCCCACTCCTGGACATAGGCGAGGGCGGCGTTGGCTTGTCTCTGCACTTCCTGTGCTGTGTCACCGTCGAAGATCAATACGATATCATCTGCGAACGCCTGGCAATAATCACCCCTTTCTTCCAAACCTTTTAACAAGGGATCAAGCAGGAGGTTCCACAGAATGGGCCCCCCTATGGATCCCTGCACGCATCCCTT
>OV049869.1:22730768-22755448 GCA_920104075.1 Melanargia galathea | reverse complement strand
CGGCAGCAGGATAGAGGAAAAGGTTGGAGCATCGCTCTCGTGCTGGAAAGATGGCCAAGAAATACTGTCAAAAAAGTTCCGGTTGTCACCGTTTTGTACAGTATTTCAGGCCGAGTTGTATGCTCTGTACCAGGCCACTAAGACCGCAAATACATTAGGCGAAAGTAATATTAACATCCTCAGCGATTCGAGGTCAGCTCTTGAACTCCTGTGCAACGCTAGTGCTGCTCATCCGCTGTCATTTTCAATAAAAGAGAACCTGAGACATTCTCAGGAAAATAACAAAACAGTAAATCTGTTCTGGATTAGAGCGCACACAGGAGTGGAGGGAAACGAACGGGCGGACGAATTGGCAAAGCAGGCAGCGAAGCTCAAGAAATCAGCACCTGAATACGACAAGTGTCCCCTGTCATTCATTAAGAGATCAATCAGGACAAATACAATTAAAACATGGAATGACAGGTACACAAAAAGTGATAAAGCCAAAACGACAAAGTTGTTCTTCCCGACAATTCCAACGGCTTATAAAATACTTAAAAACATAAAACTTACCCCTGTGCTTGTGCAGGTGTTGACAGGCCATGGTGGCTTTGCTGAGTACCTGCACAAGTACAAATGTAAGGAAAGTCCAGCATGCGAATGTGATGACGGAAAAGAGGAAACAATAATTCACTTGCTGACAGATTGTCCCATATTTTGTAGGTTAAGGTACGATGCTGAGCACATGTCAGACTACAAAATAACAGTGGAAAATCTGTCAGCAATAATTTCGAATAAAAACACCCAAGAAAACTTCATTAACTACTGCATAAGCGTGGCAAAATATGCAATAAATAGAAATAAAACACGATAGAAGAAATTATAGTTAGTACATTATATAGGCCAATAAAGAACTAATGTATTATGTATATTAATATAAGAATATACTACATTACATAGTTATATATTGATGAATATATAATGTAATAACAATAAAAATTTAATAATAATAAATAAAAAATAGTAAGCAACAAATAACAAAAATTAAAAAAATAATAATTAATTACTTAAACCAGAAAATGACTCCAACCACAAAATTGGGGGAACAAAGCAACTCTGAAAAAAAGGAGTCATATAAAAAAAAAAAAAAAAAAAAAAAAACCTAACCTAACCTAACCTAACCTAACCTAACCTAACCTAACCTAACCTAACCTAACCTAACCTAACCTAACCTAACCTAACCTAACCTAACCTAACCTAACCTAACCTAACCTAACCTAACCTAACCTAACCTAACCTAACCTAACCTAACCTAACCTAACCTAACCTAACCTAACCTAACCTAACCTAACCTAACCTAACCTAACCTAACCTAACCTAACCTAACCTAACCTAACCTAACCTAACCTAACCTAACCTAACCTAACCTAACCTAACCTAACCTAACCTAACCTAACCTAACCTAACCTAACCTAACCTAACCTAACCTAACCTAACCTAACCTAACCTAACCTAACCTAACCTAACCTAACCTAACCTAACCTAACCTAACCTAACCTAACCTAACCTAACCTAACCTAACCTAACCTAACCTAACCTAACCTAACCTAACCTAACCTAACCTAACCTAACCTAACCTAACCTAACCTAACCTAACCTAACCTAACCTAACCTAACCTAACCTAACCTAACCTAACCTAACCTAACCTAACCTAACCTAACCTAACCTAACCTAACCTAACCTAACCTAACCTAACCTAACCTAACCTAACCTAACCTAACCTAACCTAACCTAACCTAACCTAACCTAACCTAACCTAACCCAGATAGAATCTGTCTAAACACTCACAAAGTATACGAAATTTCTTGCTGAAATTAAATTCGTGGTCCCGGGGTGTCGAGTCCGGCCTGCGTCGTCGCCCTGAAACAGAAAGAAAAAATTAAAACATTAGAATTTTCAAAATTTTTCATCGATTTTCATCAATTTTCATCGAATTTTCGCAGTTTTTCCAAATTTTCAAGTCCCCAAAGGCTCGCGTTTGCACCCCTGCGTGCCCTGTAGTGCGCGCGGGAGCAGCGCGTTGCAAAAATTCGCGATTTTTCGCCCGCCCACCCACCCTATAGTGTTGCCTGCCGGCTAGCGGCCCTTGGCAAGACCATAGGGAGAGCCGAAAATTTTTAGACTCACTTTTTGAGCAAACTGCGACCGCGGGCGGCTTCATAACTGTTTGGAGGGCTGTATACACCCTCCAAGCAACCATTTCGGTGCACGGCCTGCCCTGGGGGGCCCGTTAAATACCATAAATTTACCTTATTTGAATTAATTATATTTGACAGTTAGAGGCTCTTAGACCTCTAAATTACATTAGATAATACAGTTTACACTATTGATAAATTAAATTGACGATTGGGAGCTATTTACACTCCCAATCATTTTTAACTAGGTTGGGTAAGTTAGGCTATTAAATATTGACTGTTGGAGGCTCTATACACCTCCAACTGTATCATATCAGGAAAAATTTTAAATATAATATAATCGTACACTTATTATTTCAGGTCAAGTTGTAATATTGCCGACATTTGGGGGCTTTTTACACCCCTAATAATTTACATTAAGACGTGACTTACCTGATCTACACATTGACGCATCCCTCTGTCCATCATGTTCGGATGTGGCTATAGAACGCCAATGAAAGCGTCCAGGCAGTCCCAAAGCCCAGATCCTGAACCTGTAAATGACAACACCCCAGCAGATACAGGCACAAGAGTTGAGCCAAAAATTCCGACCCCCGAGTTAGCTCCAGTGGTTGCCCCCAAGTCAAAGCTGAGGGAGGAGCTCTCTCAGAAGAGCGCCGTTCCCTCAGGACAAAGGAAGCAATCCACACTAGAGAGCGAAGCGACCAATCGTAGGCCAACGGAGGAGACCCTGAGGACCCCACCTAGTGGTGGGGTCCTCAGTGCCCCCGCCGAGCCAAAGCCCAAATACTCCAGTAGAGTGGCGGAAGCAAAGGCCTGCCTAGTCAGAGCCAAGGCCTTACTAGGCGAGTCGCGAAACTTGAAGGCGGAGATTAAAACTGGCGTCACACAGGCCATTGAGAGGCTCTACCGATTAGCGTTAGAAGCAGGAGGAGCAAAAGAGCTACCGACAAAAGTCAAACACATAGAGAGGAAGGAAGAGAAGACCGCAACGAACACCACAGAAACGACTCCGCGGATGGAGATAATGAGTGAGCTCGTAAAGTGCATCGAAGAACACAAAAAGGTGCTATTAGAATGTAAACAGCACACCGTTGCTCTATCCGAAGATATCAAACAGTTCCCGAAACCCCTCGAAAGCGAACGAAATCTTTTGTACTCCGAGGTAGCCAAAATGACAAAGGCCGTCACCGACCTGAAACTTGACTTCACCAACAAAGCTGTGACGC
The DNA here is from genome assembly GCA_920104075.1 of Melanargia galathea. Classification (NCBI taxonomy): domain Eukaryota; kingdom Metazoa; phylum Arthropoda; class Insecta; order Lepidoptera; family Nymphalidae; genus Melanargia; species Melanargia galathea. The sequence continues at coordinate 22,752,044 of OV049869.1, read as the reverse complement.
AGCCTACTTGCACGGATGCATACCAACGGCTGGGTTTGGCAAACACAGCGCCCTTACATTCAATCATCATAACATCGGATGATAAAGAAGATACTAGTGAGGAACTTATCTCCAAAATTAGGAGCGCTGTGGATGCCAAACACAGTGGCATTCGCGTGGATAGGCTGCGAAAGGCAAAAGATCAAAAAATCATCTTAGGCTGTCACAGCAAGGAGGAAATGTCAAGGGTTAGCGAAGTGCTTGGAGCCGGCGGCCTCCAGGTCAAGGAAGCCCGCAATAAGGACCCGCTAATTATAGTGAGGGATGTCCTGGCTTTCCACACTGACGAGGAGATCGTAAAGGCCCTCGGCAGGCAAAACAGTCACCTGCTTGCAGGAATCGGAGAGCAAGATGTGAGGATCGTGGTGAAGTATAGGCGGAAAGCGAGGAACCCACATACCGCCCACATTGTGCTACAAGTGTCCCCCCAAGTGTGGCAGCGCTTTACCACGGCAGGTCGAGTACACGTAGATCTTCAGCGATTACTAGTGGAAGACCAGTCGCCATTAGTACAATGCTCACTGTGTCTGGGATACGGACACAGTCGACGCCTCTGCAAGGACACCGTAGAGAAGTGTAGTTACTGCGGAGGGCCCCACAAATGGGCGGAATGTGAGGATCGACTCGCTGGCAGCTCTCCAACATGTTGCAACTGCAGCCGCGCAAAACTCTCAGCGACCAATCATAATGCCTTCAATGAAGAGTGCACCATAAGGCGGAAGTGGGATGCCCTAGCCCGCGCTACCACAGCGTATTGCTAAGGGCGCCCCAGCAAGCCAAGTAGCAACCTGCGTCGCTACCCCTCATCGATCCACCAAGATCTATAAGGTACTCCAAGCAAACCTTCAGCGGAAAGACCTAGCCACCACAGAGCTTATGCTTGAAGCCGACAAAAGGAAAGTGGCCCTTGCACTACTCCAGGAGCCGTATGTGGGCAGCTCGAAGTGTATGAAAAATTATAGAGGAGCAAGAATCTTCCAGAACCCAAATCAAGGAGAGGGAACTGTCAAGGCGGCCATCGTCATCTATGACCAAGATCTCGACGTAAGACAGTTCCCCAAACTCACCACGAATAACATCGTTGTGGTGAACATCCGAACATGTGCCTGGGAGATTACCATAGTTTCATACTACTTCGAGCCAGATCAGCCCATAGAGCCATACCTGGAGTGGCTCAAGAAAATCCAAAAGGAACTCCGGCCAAAGAACATACTGATCGGTGGAGATGGTAACGCCAAAAATACATGGTGGGGTGGAGACGTAATAGACAGGAGAGGCGAAGAGATGTTCGGAACCATAAGTGAGATGGGTATGCAGGTGCTCAACGAAGGAAATATCCCCACGTTTGACACCATCAGGGGCAACAAGCGCTACTCCAGTTTTGTCGACGTTTCGGCTTGTTCAATAGAGACGCTAAATTTGATAGAGGACTGGAAAGTGGACGAAACGGTTACAAGTTCCGACCACAACACCCTGACCTTCAGCATTCGACAGATAAAAGCCAAAGGAACGAGCATCCAGAGGACGACACGGGTCTATGGTACCAAGAAGGCAAATTGGACCCAGTTTCGTGAGAAACTGGACCAATTTAAAAGGGAAAGTGCTATAAACATTGGAAGAGTGGAAGTAATTAAAAATGTAAGGGAACTGGACTCTTTAACGGAAGGATATACGACTGCCGTCCAAAAGACCTGTGAAGATATCCTTCCGAAAAAGAAATCTAAAGAGAAACTCACCTTGCCGTGGATGTCCGAGGAGTTGTACAGGCTGAAGAAAGAGCTCCTGACGAAGAAGCGACGAATCCGATGCGCAGCTCCGGTCCGAAGAGCGAAGGTCGTCCGGGAGTACCTGGAAACAAAAGAAAGATATGAGAAAGAAACTAAAGTGGCACAAATTGAAAGCTGGAAGAGTTTTTGTACGAAACAGGATAAGGAGGGGGTATGGGAGGGTATTTATAGAGTAATAGGACGGACCGCCAAACGGTATGAGGATTTACCCCTGGAAAAAGATGGGAAAACGATTGACCTACGGGATTCGGCAAAAGTACTGACTGAGGTCTTCTACCCGGACGATTCAACGGATTGTGATTCACTGTACCACAAATGTGTTAGAGAGCAGGCCGATCGTGTAAACGTCGAGTCAAGTGATGAGCATCTGGACCCGCCATTTACAATGGTAGAGCTCCGAAATGTGATCAAAAGCTTCAATCCGAAGAAGGCACCGGGTGCGGACGGCCTCACAGCCGACATTTGCGAACACGCTATATCCCAAGATCCGGAGTTTTTCCTGTCACTGGTCAATAAATGCCTGGAGCTGGAACATTTCCCCACCATCTGGAAGGAAGCGACAGTGGTGGTTTTACGTAAGCCTGGTAAGGAAAGTTATACCAATCCCAAGGCCTATAGACCAATAGGATTGTTGCCAGTGATGGGAAAAATCTTGGAAAAGTTAGTCGTAACTAGACTGAAATGGCACATAATTCCGCGGATTAGTACTCGCCAATACGGATTCATGCCCCAAAAAAGCACCGAGGACTCCCTCTATGACCTAGTGAACTACGTACGCCAGAAGGTAGAGGCAAAAAAGATAGTCACAATTATATCACTAGACATAGAGGGAGCTTTCGATAACGCATGGTGGCCGGCAATTAGAGTCCGTTTGGCTGAGGAAAAGTGTCCCATTAACCTACGAAGAATGCTGGACAGTTACCTGCGGAGTAGGAAGGTCACGGTCCGTTATGGGGGAGAGCAACACACAAAAAGCACCTCCAAAGGCTGTGTACAGGGTTCGATCGGCGGTCCCATATTATGGAACCTTCTCCTGGACCCTCTGATTAAGGGACTTGAAAGTCGGGGGGACTACTGCCAGGCGTTTGCTGATGACGTCGTCCTTATCTTCGACGGTAAAACAGCATTGGAAATTGAGAGACAGGCCAATGCCGCGCTCGCCTATGTTCGGGAATGGGGCGTCAATAACAAGCTAAACTTTGGTCCGTCAAAGACCAAAGCTATGGTAATAACCCGGAAGCTGAAATATGACGTCCCAAGACTGAGCATGGGCGGGGTCGACATTGGCATGTCTGAGGATATCAAAATTTTGGGGCTTCACGTTGATAGTAAATTGACCTTCGGCAAACACGTGGCAGAAGTATGCAAAAAGGCAATCCAAATCTATAAGCAGATCTCTAGGGCTGCCAGAATAAGCTGGGGCCTTCACCCAGAAGTTATCCGTCTTATATACACCGCGACTGTTGAGCCTATTATCATGTACGCCTCTAGTGCCTGGGCACCAGCGACGGAGAAATTAGGGGTGCAAAAACAACTCAACAATGTCCAAAGAGGTTTTGCACAGAAGTTGACGAGGGCATACAGAACCGTCTCTTTGAATTCGGCCTTGGTGCTGTCGGGGCTACTCCCACTTGACCTCCGAATCAGAGAATCAGCCGCGCTCTATGAGGCCAAGAGAGGGGTACCCCGACTAGACCTTGGGGACAGGGAAGTGGAGCAAGTCGTCGCGTATGTCAGAACTCCTCACCCGGCAGAACATATGAATCTCGAGTTCATATGCTTGATGAACCAGGAGCAGGTCGACGATCACAACCTGCAGGCAGTCAAAATTTTTACGGATGGCAGTAGGATCGACGGCAAAGTCGGGGCAGCACTATCACTGCGAAGCGGTGACGCTGAGATCAAAGCCGTAAAATTAAAACTGTCATCATACTGCACCGTTTATCAAGCGGAACTCCTGGCCATATGCGAGGCAACCAAGATTATCATGGAGCGCCGGGAAACGAGCTTTGGCATATATAGCGACTCAAAATCTGCCCTAGAGACGGTCGTTAATAATGCCTCTAAGCACAAATTAGCTGTCCAGTCACGAGCCAACATCAAAGCCAGTATACTCCAGAACAAGGAAATATACCTGTTCTGGATCAAAGCGCACGCCGGACTGGATGGCAATGAACGAGCTGATGCACTGGCAAAGGAGGCTGCAAGAAAAACAAAAACAAAGCCTAATTACGACATGTGTCCGGTTTCATTCATCAAGCATCAAATCCGTACGGAGACGCTTGAGGAATGGAACCGGAGATACAAAGCAGGAGAAACTGCGGGAACAACAAAAATCTTCTTCCCGGACGCCATAAAAGCCTACAAGATTGTAAGAAAAATAAAAGTTTCAGGTGTGCTTACGCAAGTACTCACGGGCCACGGCGGGTTCTCCGATTACTTAAGTAGGTTTAAATGCAAAGAAAACCCGTCCTGTGTCTGTGAGCCTGGTGTAGCGGAGACTGTTGCCCATTTACTTTTTGAATGCCCAATAAACTCGCTGGCAAAATATGAAGCCGAGCAAATTCTGGAAGCAAAAATAGATGTCGAAAATGTAAACTTAATTATGGAAGATAAATATAAAAGAGAAGAGTTCATAAAATATTGTATAAAAATAGCAATGAGAGCAATAAAAAGAAATAAATAGAATATAAATAAAAACAGAAATAAAGATAAACGAACAAAAAGAACTCTGAGTAAAATTGTCAGAGGGAGAAGATAAAAAAAAAAAAAAAAAAAAAAAAAAAAAAAAAAAACCTAACCTAACCTAACCGAGATAGAATCTGTCTAAACACTCACAAAGTATACGAAATTTCTTGCTGAAATTAAATTCGTGGTCCCGGGGTGTCGAGTCCGGCCTGCGTCGTCGCCCTGAAACAGAAAGAAAAAATTAAAACATTAGAATTTTCAAAATTTTTCATCGATTTTCATCAATTTTCATCGAATTTTCGCAGTTTTTCCAAATTTTCAAGTGTCCAAAGGCTCGCGTTTGCACCCCTGCGTGCCCTGTAGTGCGCGCGGGAGCAGCGCGTTGCAAAAATTCGCGATTTTTCGCCCGCCCACCCACCCACTAGTCTGCACTGAAGTGGGCAGCGGCTATACCGTAGGGAGAGCCGCGAAGTTTCAAAGGCACTTTTCCGGCAAACGGTGACTGTGGGCACCTCCGTAACTGTTTGGAGGGCTGTATACACCCTCCAAGCAACCATTTCGGTGCATAGACTGACAAGGGGGGGGCCTTTACACCCCAAAAATTTAAATTACAAAATTGACTGTATAAATAATTCCTTTTAATATACAATTACTTACAATTGACTGTTGAGAGGCTTCACACCTCGCAGTGTTATATTATTTATTGACTGTTGGGGGCATTTTACACCGCCAACTTTTCGAATTAGACTATTCTTAATCATCTTTTAGAATAGATTAATCATAAAATAGGACAGTTGGGAGGCCTTTACACCTCCCAATACTATTGACTGAAAATTTATTAATTATTGACTGTTGGGGGGCATTTTACACCTCCCAACTTTTTCGAATTAGGTTAGGTTTAAATTATTAGGTTAGGTTTAAAGTTCAAGCTAAATTAATTAATTATTGACTGTTTGAGGCTCTCTACACCTCTAACTGCTTTATATTAGGATAAATTTAAAACATATAATCGTTGTGTTGGTGCTTTTAATTGCTGAGCACAAACAATATGGCATCAAAAGTATCTAGTCTGAGCAAACCAACAAACGTGGCTAGTATCAGCGTTAAACACGCAGATACAGAGACACGGAAAAAACCCCCGTTAAAACCTCCATGTGCTGAAATGCCCTTCCTGGTGAAATCTGCCACCGATGGCCCCCTTGGAGAGCTGGGAACAACTGCGAACCAGCTCTTCCAGGAGGCTAAACTACAACTGGAACAGTCGGGTAACCTAAAAGCTACCATCAAGGAGACGGTCATAGAATGCCTGTCCAGCCTATACACCATCATATTGAGGCTAAATGACGGTAAACCGTCCCCTACCTCCCCGACAGCTTCGGTCGCTGATTTTGCTAAGGATGTTATGGACGAGCTTCGACAGCAAAAAGAAATAGTTTCTGCGGCCAGACAGGATATGAACGTCGTAAAAGAACAGATGATAAAGCTGAGCGAAAATATTCAACAAAATAGAGTTCAGGACGGCATTTCGTATGCTGCCATGGCCGCAGCACCAAAACCGGTAGTTTCTCGCACCTCTCATCCTCAGCCGATCCACTCTATGCTGGTGTCCTCGGTCGACGCTCATGACACGAGCGACGACGTAATAAACAAAATCCGCACTGCCGTGAGTGCGAAGACTACCGGCATAAAAGTGGACCGCCTGAGAAGAGCGAAAGACGGCAAGGTAGTGTTGGGCTGCCAGACTCGGGAGGAGCTTGCCAAAGTGGCAGAAAAGCTAAAGTCTGGGAACCCAACTCTCCTCATGGAGGAAAAAGTAAATAGGGACCCGCTAGTGATTTTGCGCAGCGTGCTTAGCTACAACACGGACGAGGATGTCCTGGGCGCCATTACTAAGCAGAATGACCATTTACTGGAGGGGATACCTGTCGAGGAGTACAGGGCAAGCGTTAGGTACAGAAAAAAGGCGAGAAACCCGCTAGAAAGCCACGTTGTCCTCCAGGTGTCGCCTCCAGTGTGGCAGAGACTAACTGCGGCCGGCAGAGTACATGTTGATCTGCAGCGGGTAAAGGTTGAAGATCAGTCCCCACTGCTGACCTGCTCCAGGTGTCTGGGCTACGGGCATGGCCGAAAGGCGTGCACGGAATCCGTAGACACCTGCAGCCACTGTGCGGGTGAACACCTGCGCAGTGAGTGTCCTGTGTGGCGGACTGGTGACCCCCCAACGTGTCGTAATTGCCAGAGCAGCCGACTGGACAAGACGAACCATAACAGTTTCGACGAAAGTTGTCCAGTCCGTAGAAAATGGGATGCTCTGGCAAGGGCTAAAGTAGCATATTGCTAAGGGCACCCAAGATAATACACAGGCTGAAGATACCGCACCAACAAAACAAAATTATAAAATTGTTCAGGCTAACCTGCAGCGAGCGAAACTAGCAACTAACGAGCTGCTATGGACATCCCAAAACAGAAAAATCAGTTTCGCATTGGTGCAGGAACCTTACGTTGGGGCGACAGGGGATTTCACAATGACTGGGGGATACAGAGTTATACGGAAGACCATGAACAGGGTAAAGCCGGTTAAATCGGCAATCGTAATATTCGATAACAGCCTCGAAGTGTTGGAACATCCTGCACTAACGACAGAGAATATAGCAGTGGTAACTTTTAAGACCCGGTCCTGGGAAGTTGGAGTCATCTCCATCTACCTCGAAGACAGCTTGCCCATCGAGCCATACCTCACACACATAACAATGATCAGGCAGAAACTGCAATTAAGGAACCTGATCATTGGAGGCGATGCCAATGCCTGGAGTATGTGGTGGGGAAGTGAGTCCGAAGACTACCGAGGCGAAGCGTTGGTGGGTGCAATCGAGGAGATGGAGATGCACATCCTGAACGAAGGAAGCGTACCCACATTTTACACAATCAGGAACGGTATTGAGTGTAAAAGCAGAGTAGACGTCACGATGTGCAGCCAAACACTGCTTGGTGCAATAAATGATTGGAAAGTTGACGAAGGTTTCACCAGCTCTGACCACAACGCCATAACGTTTTCCATGTGCCTGCAAAAATCGGAAAGGGTACGGCCGGAGGGGAGCGGTACCAGATTATATAACACAGGAAAAGCGAAATGGCCCCTGTTTAGAGAACACTTGAAAGAAGAACTAGGGAAAAATGAAATAACTGCAGAAGAAATAGCAAAAATTGATTCGCATGCTAAATTAGAAGAAATTGTTCAAAAATATACAAGCAGTATAACAGAGGCATGCAAAAAAGCGATTCCAGGCATAAAAAGAAAAACAAAAATGCACTTACCATGGTGGACACCGGAGCTGGAGAAACTGAAGAAAGACGCGAACACGAAGAAGCGACGAATACGATGCGCAGCACCACGCCGAAGAATGCACGTAGTTGACGAATACCTGAAAGCAAAAGAAAAGTATATATTAGAAACGACAAAATCACAGGTTCAAAGTTGGAAGAACTTTTGCAGCACTCAGAACCGAGAGAGTATGTGGGACGGCATTTACCGAGTTATTAGAAGTGTCACAAAGAAGACCGAAGACCAACTTCTCGTGAGGGAGGGGAGATTCCTGAGCCCGGAAGAATCAGTCAAATTTTTGGCGGACACTTTCTTCCCGAAAGACGTTGAAGCAGGCGAAAATAGCGAACATAAAAATATACGCGCGAAGGCAAACACAATGGTTAATCCAGCCACTGATGACGTCCAGGACCCACCTTTTACGAGCGACGAGCTTCGCTACGTTGCAGGTACCTTCAACCCCAAGAAAGCCCCTGGAGATGACGGGTTTACAGCCGACATTTGCAACGAGGCCATTGCTGTCGACCAAGACGCCTTTCTTGCGATTGCCAACAGGTGCCTCGAAACATCATACTTCCCAGATATATGGAAAAAGGCGTCGGTGGTAGTCCTTAGGAAGCCAGGAAAAACTGATTATAGCCAGCCTAAGTCGTATAGGCCCATAGGACTACTACCGATCCTGGGTAAGATTCTGGAAAAGATGATGGTGAGAAGGCTTCGATGGCACCTGTTGCCAAAAGTAAATCCGCGGCAGTACGGCTTTACGCCACAGCGCAGCACCGAGGACTCCCTCTATGATCTAGTACAGCACATACGTGGAAATTTAGATAGCAAGAAAATCAGCGTAGTTGTATCGCTGGACATAGAGGGAGCCTTCGATAGCGCTTGGTGGCCTGCAGTCAAGTGTGGGCTGATGGACAAGAAATGTCCACTTAATCTTAGGAGAATAGTGAACTCCTACTTCACGAACAGGAAAGTCAGCGTTCGTTACGCAGGAAAGGAGTATATAGTCTCTACCAATAAAGGCTGTGTTCAGGGCTCAATTGCGGGACCCACATTTTGGAATCTTTTACTAGATCCTCTGCTGGAAAAAATGAGTAAAGAAAACATTCATTGTCAGGCGTTTGCGGATGACATCGTCTTGGTTGTCTCCAGCAACACAGTATCAGACCTGGAGGAAATTACTAATCGGGTGCTTGGCCGTGTGTATGAGTGGGGTGTAGCTAATAAATTAAAGTTTGCGCCCAATAAGACGAGCGCAATGGTTATTACTAGAAAACTTAAGTACGACACCCCTCGCATACACATGGGTGGCACTATGATTCAGTTGGTAAATGAATTTAAAATCCTAGGTCTGATTCTGGACAGTAAATTGACATACAACAGCCATGTTAAATACATATGTGCAAAGGCCCTAAATATATATAAGCCACTTGCTCGGTCGGCCAAAATAAATTGGGGGTTATCTACAGAAATAATCAAGACTATGTACGTCGCAGTGATAGAGCCCATCATTTTATATGCGGCAGGCGTCTGGGCTCCAGCTGTGGAAAAACTCACAATCCAAAAGCACCTGAACACAGTCCAACGAGTCTTCGCACAAAAGATGTGCAAAGCCTATCGGACGGTCTCATTGAATGCGGCACTAGCATTGAGTGGTTCCATACCTCTAGACTTGAGAGCTCTAGAATGTATGGAACTATACGAAGCAAAACGAGGAAAGCCACAAAATGCAATTGGTGACAGGAGAGTAGAGACAAAAGAGTGCTTCCTCAATGCATCACATCCGGCGACAGAAACAATAGAAAGTTTCAACTGCCTTGAAGACCTACATCCAACTACGGTCGAGAAGAATAGCATAATTAGTGGGTTAACCTTTGCGTGCCGACCCCCTCCGCACCGTCAATAGCGGCAGGACCGTCGCACTTGAAATTTGACACGCGCCACTTGACACTCGACTCGATCTTATCGTATTTTTTACGACTTACACAAACAAAGCTCTACAATGTTTATATTTTCAGAACGCTAATGAAATAAACTAGCTGACTAACACAAAATAAATACGTTTTGTTTATATTTCAAGCGGAAATATGAGCTTGTTCTTAGAAGAATTGAAAAATTAACTACTTTTGTAGAAAAGATGGAATATATTAGCTACCGAATGTCATTTTCACTAAAAAACATTTTTTTATTAGATTATGCATATAATTCCCTAAACAAATTGGTAATTTTTATAAATATTGTAAATATAAAACTACAACTATTTGAAAACGCAAAAAATTCGCGACGGAAGCAATTCGCGCGGGCTGACTAACGGTTTTTTCGAAACGGTCCTGTGTCATAATTATAAGATATATCTTAGCAAATTTTCGTTTGAAATATCAGTAATTTACATATATTGAATATCACGACAAAACTGTATCGTATTATCGCAAAAAAAAAATCACAAAAAAAAATCATGGAAAATGGAAAGTCGGAAAAATTATAGGTTTTTCTTTTTTTTTGTATTCGAATTATTCAAAAACTAAAGCATAGATTCGTGTACGGTTTCTTTTAAATATAAGAAAGATGTATAAAGAATTGAGAACATACCCATTTTTTAACTTCTTCGAAGGATTTCACAAACAAAAGACACTCGAAAGTCAACATGTGGTCGAGACCGCCGACAGCGCACGAGACCCGAAACTCGAATGGTGTTCACGGAATGAGTATTGTTTTATTATGTTGGCAATTTTGTTGAGTGGAAAGGTTTATTCGTTCTCATTCTTTTAGTATACGATACAAACCATTCTGATATTAATAATTTAAACTATAAGGTCGAAACTAGGACAACATAGTCTTGTCGCACCGGTCCGACAGCCGGCCCTGAGGGAGATATTTGTCTGTCGGATATGTACGACAATCCGGCACTCAAGAGTTAAGTATATTCACAGATGGCAGCAAAATAGACGGCAGAGTAGGTGCAGCAATGACATGTTGGGAAAGCGGTAAAGAAACGCGGAGTAATAAATTTCTCTTAGAGCGCTATTGCACTGTGTTTCAAGCAGAACTTTATGCTATATATAAAGCCACCGAATATGTCCTTAAAGTAAAAAAGCCATCTGTGAATATACTTAGCGATTCAAGGTCGTCGTTAGAGTGCATTAAAAACCCCGGTAACTTTCAGCCTCTCGCTTTCAAAATAAGGAAGAATCTTGAAAAAATACGGGAAAGCAGTACTGTCCTCAGGCTTTTCTGGATAAGGGCCCATGTCGGAGTTGAGGGCAACGAGAGAGCTGACGAGTTAGCAAAATTAGCAGCGCAAAAGAAGACAGCCCCCAACTACGACATGTGCCCTTTGTCGTTCGTGAAGCGAGAGTTAAGAAAGAATACCATTGAAAGATGGGAGGAGCGCTACCAAAATGGAGAAACGGCGAACTTGACACGGCTGTTTTTCCCGACCGTAGCGAGTGCATTCAGTGTAATTAAAAAACAAAAGTTAACGCCAATACACGTTCAGATTATAACAGGGCACGGTGGGTTTGGGCAATATCTCTATAGATTTAAATGTAAGAGTAATCCGGCCTGCGAATGTGACCCTGTTAACGAGGAGTCAGTGCTTCACTTATTGACTGAATGTACTCGTTTCGATAAGGAACGATTCGAGGTCGAACAGGCTACTAAAACTAAACTGAACAAACAAAATATATCTCTTCTAATAGCGGATGCTAAAACAAGGAAGTTATTCTTAAATTTCTGCGTACAAATAGCCAATGTTACAATAAGAAGGAACAAAACTTAGTTATTTTTAACATACTACGCAAGTTGAAAAGATTTTGAGTACTATGCATATAATTAGTATATGCATATCTACTAAAATGAATCAGTCGAACGTAATATGATAAAAATAACAAAATACAAATCTATATCATATTATAAGTAGAATCTCTAGGTAAATCAACAATTTAAACAAGTCTCTGATCAAGTCAGAGAGAACGCTGACGTCTCCCAAAAGGAGATTTATAAAAAAAAAAAAAAAAACCTAACCTAACCTAACCTAACCTAACCTAACCTAACCTAACCTAACCTAACCTAACCTAACCTAACCTAACCTAACCTAACCTAACCTAACCTAACCTAACCTAACCTAACCTAACCTAACCTAACCTAACCTAACCTAACCTAACCTAACCTAACCTAACCTAACCTAACCTAACCTAACCTAACCTAACCTAACCTAACCTAACCTAACCTAACCTAACCTAACCTAACCTAACCTAACCTAACCTAACCTAACCTAACCTAACCTAACCTAACCTAACCTAACCTAACCTAACCTAACCTAACCTAACCTAACCTAACCTAACCTAACCTAACCTAACCTAACCGATCGATATTCTCATACAAATTCTTTTCGCTGACTTGTTTTTGCCCGAATTTCCGCGAATTTTCGCGAGTTTTCGCAACTTTTGCATCTTTTCCCGATTTTCCCGAGTTCCACTAACCGGGATATACCGTCCGGGTGCTATCCCGAAAGCCGCCCGCTTCCCGACGCGTTCTTGGAGCGTTTTATAAAACGTCTACGGACCTGCATAGGGCGAAAATCAGTGTTTTTCGCCGAAAATTTTTCCGGGTTAAACCTGATTTTCCCCCCAGCATTGCGGTCCTGTAGCGTCCCCCGAGACGCGTCGAACGCGCTGCGGCGCGCCCGGATCGGCCGAGCGGTTCTCGAGAAAATCGAGAAAAACGAAAATTGTGCACGACCAAAAGTTTACTTAAGCCCTGCAAATACATAAGAGAAATATCGATATTCTCATACAAATTCTTTTCGCTGACTTGTTTTTGCCCGAATTTCCGCGAATTTTCGCGAGTTTTCGCAACTTTTGCATCTTTTCCCGATTTTCCCGAGTTCCACTAACCGGGATATACCGTCCGGGTGCTATCCCGAAAGCCGCCCGCTTCCCGACGCGTTCTTGGAGCGTTTTATAAAACGTCTACGGACCTGCATAGGGCGAAAATCAGTGTTTTTCGCCGAAAATTTTTCCGGGTTAAACCTGATTTTCCCCCCAGCATTGCGGTCCTGTAGCGTCCCCCGAGACGCGTCGAACGCGCTGCGGCGCGCCCGGATCGGCCGAGCGGTTCTCGAGAAAATCGAGAAAAACGAAAATTGTGCACGACCAAAAGTTTACTTAAGCCCTGCAAATACATAAGAGAAATATCGATATTCTCATACAAATTCTTTTCGCTGACTTGTTTTTGCCCGAATTTCCGCGAATTTTCGCGAGTTTTCGCAACTTTTGCATCTTTTCCCGATTTTCCCGAGTTCCACTAACCGGGATATACCGTCCGGGTGCTATCCCGAAAGCCGCCCGCTTCCCGACGCGTTCTTGGAGCGTTTTATAAAACGTCTACGGACCTGCATAGGACGAAAATCAGTGTTTTTCGCCGAAAATTTTTCCGGGTTAAACCTGATTTTCCCCCCAGCATTGCGGTCCTGTAGCGTCCCCCGAGACGCGTCGAACGCGCTGCGGCGCGCCCGGATCGGCCGAGCGGTTCTCGAGAAAATCGAGAAAAACGAAAATTGTGCACGACCAAAAGTTTACTTAAGCCCTGCAAATACATAAGAGAAATATCGATATTCTCATACAAATTCTTTTCGCTGACTTGTTTTTGCCCGAATTTCCGCGAATTTTCGCGAGTTTTCGCAACTTTTGCATCTTTTCCCGATTTTCCCGAGTTCCACTAACCGGGATATACCGTCCGGGTGCTATCCCGAAAGCCGCCCGCTTCCCGACGCGTTCTTGGAGCGTTTTATAAAACGTCTACGGACCTGCATAGGACGAAAATCAGTGTTTTTCGCCGAAAATTTTTCCGGGTTAAACCTGATTTTCCCCCCAGCATTGCGGTCCTGTAGCGTCCCCCGAGACGCGTCGAACGCGCTGCGGCGCGCCCGGATCGGCCGAGCGGTTCTCGAGAAAATCGAGAAAAACGAAAATTGTGCACGACCAAAAGTTTACTTAAGCCCTGCAAATACATAAGAGAAATATCGATATTCTCATACAAATTCTTTTCGCTGACTTGTTTTTGCCCGAATTTCCGCGAATTTTCGCGAGTTTTCGCAACTTTTGCATCTTTTCCCGATTTTCCCGAGTTCCACTAACCGGGATATACCGTCCGGGTGCTATCCCGAAAGCCGCCCGCTTCCCGACGCGTTCTTGGAGCGTTTTATAAAACGTCTACGGACCTGCATAGGACGAAAATCAGTGTTTTTCGCCGAAAATTTTTCCGGGTTAAACCTGATTTTCCCCCCAGCATTGCGGTCCTGTAGCGTCCCCCGAGACGCGTCGAACGCGCTGCGGCGCGCCCGGATCGGCCGAGCGGTTCTCGAGAAAATCGAGAAAAACGAAAATTGTGCACGACCAAAAGTTTACTTAAGCCCTGCAAATACATAAGAGAAATATCGATATTCTCATACAAATTCTTTTCGCTGACTTGTTTTTGCCCGAATTTCCGCGAATTTTCGCGAGTTTTCGCAACTTTTGCATCTTTTCCCGATTTTCCCGAGTTCCACTAACCGGGATATACCGTCCGGGTGCTATCCCGAAAGCCGCCCGCTTCCCGACGCGTTCTTGGAGCGTTTTATAAAACGTCTACGGACCTGCATAGGACGAAAATCAGTGTTTTTCGCCGAAAATTTTTCCGGGTTAAACCTGATTTTCCCCCCAGCATTGCGGTCCTGTAGCGTCCCCCGAGACGCGTCGAACGCGCTGCGGCGCGCCCGGATCGGCCGAGCGGTTCTCGAGAAAATCGAGAAAAACGAAAATTGTGCACGACCAAAAGTTTACTTAAGCCCTGCAAATACATAAGAGAAATATCGATATTCTCATACAAATTCTTTTCGCTGACTTGTTTTTGCCCGAATTTCCGCGAATTTTCGCGAGTTTTCGCAACTTTTGCATCTTTTCCCGATTTTCCCGAGTTCCACTAACCGGGATATACCGTCCGGGTGCTATCCCGAAAGCCGCCCGCTTCCCGACGCGTTCTTGGAGCGTTTTATAAAACGTCTACGGACCTGCATAGGACGAAAATCAGTGTTTTTCGCCGAAAATTTTTCCGGGTTAAACCTGATTTTCCCCCCAGCATTGCGGTCCTGTAGCGTCCCCCGAGACGCGTCGAACGCGCTGCGGCGCGCCCGGATCGGCCGAGCGGTTCTCGAGAAAATCGAGAAAAACGAAAATTGTGCACGACCAAAAGTTTACTTAAGCCCTGCAAATACATAAGAGAAATATCGATATTCTCATACAAATTCTTTTCGCTGACTTGTTTTTGCCCGAATTTCCGCGAATTTTCGCGAGTTTTCGCAACTTTTGCATCTTTTCCCGATTTTCCCGAGTTCCACTAACCGGGATATACCGTCCGGGTGCTATCCCGAAAGCCGCCCGCTTCCCGACGCGTTCTTGGAGCGTTTTATAAAACGTCTACGGACCTGCATAGGACGAAAATCAGTGTTTTTCGCCGAAAATTTTTCCGGGTTAAACCTGATTTTCCCCCCAGCATTGCGGTCCTGTAGCGTCCCCCGAGACGCGTCGAACGCGCTGCGGCGCGCCCGGATCGGCCGAGCGGTTCTCGAGAAAATCGAGAAAAACGAAAATTGTGCACGACCAAAAGTTTACTTAAGCCCTGCAAATACATAAGAGAAATATCGATATTCTCATACAAATTCTTTTCGCTGACTTGTTTTTGCCCGAATTTCCGCGAATTTTCGCGAGTTTTCGCAACTTTTGCATCTTTTCCCGATTTTCCCGAGTTCCACTAACCGGGATATACCGTCCGGGTGCTATCCCGAAAGCCGCCCGCTTCCCGACGCGTTCTTGGAGCGTTTTATAAAACGTCTACGGACCTGCATAGGGCGAAAATCAGTGTTTTTCGCCGAAAATTTTTCCGGGTTAAACCTGATTTTCCCCCCAGCATTGCGGTCCTGTAGCGTCCCCCGAGACGCGTCGAACGCGCTGCGGCGCGCCCGGATCGGCCGAGCGGTTCTCGAGAAAATCGAGAAAAACGAAAATTCGTGCCCTCCCAAGCCCGCCCTTTAATAGATATATAAGTAAACGGGCACGATTTTTAGTGAAAAATTTTTATTTTTCTATTTGATTTGCCTGTGTTTGAGGGCCCGAAATCTACATTTGGAACCCCTGGTAGGGTGCTCCAAATCGGCACAAAAAGCCAATTAAATTTGATATTGGGCAACTTATTTTTTAGACTTGGGGGATTTTACACCCCCAGAACTTAAATATTTTAGACTTGGGAGGCTATACACCTCCCAAATATTAGGCTAAGTTAGTTTTATCTGTTTATAGACTATTGGGAGGCACTCTACACCTCCCAAAAATTTTAATTAAGTTAAGTTCAATATATAATTGTTAGATAGGTTAGGTTATTGACTTGGGAAGCACTATACACTTCCCAAACAACTTGTTGTAATTATCAATTGATTTGGAAAGCATTATACACTTTCTCAAACAACTTAACTTATGCAATTAATTTATTGACCTGAGAAGCACTATACACTTCTCAAAATATAAATTGACGCAATGTTCGGCTGCGGGTACAGAACGCCCGCCAAAATGTCAAATGCGCAGGAGGAAGGATGCGGGTCACCAAGCGAGAAAGCGCAAGGAGAGACCAGCTCCCTGCCTATTCCAGAAGAGACACAAACAATAACAATCTCTCCGTGTACTCCGCCAAAGGTAGTCCAGGCAGGCCCCTCCAAACCGAAGGCAAAAGTAGCGTTGTCGCAGGGTAGCGGCGCAGCAGCTCGGAAAAAAGGTGCACAAATTGACGAAATTACCGGATCTCCTGAGCTGGCGATGGTTAAACCCAAAGGACGGTTGGCTGAGGCCAAAGCGTGTTTGATGAAGGCGAAATTACAAATCAATAACTCCCGCAACATCAAAACCGAAATAAAAATAGAAGTGACTCAGGCAGTGGAAAGACTGTACCAGTTGGTGAAGGAGGCGGAGGCGGTAAGACTTTCGACTCCATTTACAGCCGGAAGGGAAGAGGACAGAAATAATGTGCAGAAGGATAGTCTAAAGAAAAAGGATAAGCAAGAGGATAATTTGGCTAACAGATTAGAGGATCACTGCAGAATGTTGCAAGAAAATACGGAGCAGGTCAAGAAATTGAAGGAACAAATTGAAAGGTTAGAGGAAAAAAGAACCCTGACTTATGCAAGTGTGACAGCGGCTTCGGTATTACAACGGCCGGCTGCAGCACCATCTCTTCATTCGTTAGCAGTCACTTCCAAGGACGAAACGGAAACGGGAGAGGAAGTTTTGAATAGGATAAGGAAAGCTATTAACGCTAAGGATGGAGGAGTAAAGGTGGATAAAGTCAGGAAAGCGAAGGATAGGAAAATCATAGTAGGTTGCAGTACGAAAGAGGAAAGAGAGAAAGTTACAGAAAGACTTAGAAAAGCTGGAGACCATCTTCTAATAGAAGAGATACAAAATAAAGACCCATTGGTGGTACTTAAGGACGTACTCCAATACAATTCCGACGAAGACGTGCTCCACGCACTAAGAAAGCAAAACTGCAGCATTTTCCAAGACTTAGGCAAAGACGATCGAATGGAAATAAGGTACAGGAGAAAAACCAGGAACCCCCACACAAGTCACGTTGTAGTGAGGGTGTCCCCTAAAATCTGGCAGAGAATGACAGCAGCTGAGGTAGTACATATTGACTTGCAGAGGATAAGGGTAGCGGATCAATCGCCTCTTATTCAATGCTCGACTTGCCTAGGCTATGGTCATGGTAAGAGGTTTTGCAAGGAGACGCTGGAAAAATGCAGCCACTGTGGGGGATCTCACATGAAAACGGAATGTCCTGATTGGCAGGCTGGTGTCACACCGTCATGCTGCAACTGTGTAAGTGCAAAATTAGAAGTGGTAAACCACAATGCCTTCAGTCAAGAGTGCGCAGTAAGAAGGAAGTGGGAAGCACTAGCCAGGTCAACAATAGCTTATTGCTAAAGTTGTCCCACGCAAACCCGGAACAGTAGCCAGTCCTGTCGATTTGAGACCCTACTGCATCTTTCAAGCAAATCTCCAGAGGAAAGAACTCGCTACACAAGAGTTAATGATCGAGGCCAATAAAAGGAAGGTAGCTGTAGCACTAATTCAGGAGCCCTATGTCGGGGGAATAGGTAAAATGAAGGACTACTCAGGGGTGCGCATTTTCCAGTGCACGAATGGAAGTGGTGGAGTTGTAAAGGCTGCAGTAGCTGTCTTTGACAATGACATGATGGTGATACAGGACCCAAAACTTACCACAAATAACATAGTTGTGGTAAGAATTAAAACGAATGCATGGGAAATTGGCGTGGTATCCTTTTACTTAGAGCCCAACCAACCCATCGAACCATACCTCAACCAGCTAAGTAATATCATGAAGGAGATAGGACCACGATTAATCATAGTGGGGGGCGATGCTAATGCTAAAAATACCTGGTGGGGGAGTAAGTGCACCGATCGCAGAGGCGAGGCGATGGCTGGAGCCTTGGACGAACTAGATTTACAAGTGCTCAATCAGGGTACTACTCCAACGTTCGACACCGTTAGGGGTAATAAAGTATACTCTAGCTGTGTCGATATAACAGCGTGCTCTTCGGATATGTTAGCATTAGTGGAAGATTGGGAGGTGGATGACGGTGTGACCAGCTCAGACCACAATACAATTAAATTCAAAATTCGTTTAAATAACTCTAAAGGCTTTATAATAAACAGCACAACAAGAAATTTTAACACCAGAAAAGCAAATTGGAGTGAGTTTCATGAGAAACTCACACAATTAATGGCTGAAAATTACATAAATAAAACAGAAATAGATAATATTAAAGATAACGTAAACTTAGATAAAGCAATAGAAAATTACACAAATACAATTATAGAAGCATGCGAAGGAAGTATACCTAAAAAGAAAACTATACAAAAAATTAACTTACCTTGGTGGAACGATGAGCTCGCCGCACTGAAGAGGGAACTCACCACGAAGAAGCGTCGAATCCGCTGTGCCGCTCCTGTCCGAAGATCCGTTGTGGTGGAAGAGTACCTGAAAATAAAAGACACGTATGAATCATTAGCTAAAAAGACCCAGATTAAAAGTTGGAAATCATTTTGTGAGAAACAGGAAAAGGAAGGGCTCTGGGATGGAATCTATAGGGTCTTGAATAGAACAAAGAAAAGACAAGAAGACTTACCCCTAATAAAAGACGGAAGAACTTACGACCCTGAGGAATCCGCGAAAATGCTGGCAGATACGTTTTACCCAGAGGACCATAAGGGAGATGATAATACGGAACACCAACAAATAAGGGAAGCAGCTGACAAAGTAAACGAATGGTCCCAAAATGAGTTTTTGGACCCACCGTTTACCTTGGTAGAGCTTAACAGGGTAGCCACAAGTTTTAATCCCAAAAAGGCCCCGGGATCAGATGGACTTACCCCAGATATATGCCTGCACACGATCACACACGACCCCAACATCTATCTCGCCTTGGCAAATAAATGCCTAGAACTGAGACACTTCCCGAAGATCTGGAAGGAGGCGACTGTTGTAGTTCTTCGAAAACCAGGCAAAGAAGACTACACTAATCCAAAAGCTTACCGACCAATCGGGTTGTTGCCAGTTCTGGGCAAGATTCTGGAGAAGCTGTTAGTGAGTCGAATAAAGTGGCATATCCTGCCAGGAATAAGTACACGCCAGTACGGGTTCATGCCGCAAAAAAGTACAGAAGACGCCCTCTATGTCCTGATGCAACATTTAAACGGAAAACTTAAACAAAAGAAAATAATAACAATGGTTTCTCTGGACATAGAGGGAGCCTTCGACAGTGCATGGTGGCCCGTTATTAAGCTAAGACTGGCTGAGGAGAGATGTCCCGTCAACATTAGAAGACTCATTGACAGCTATCTCCAGGATCGCAGGGTGAAGGTCAGGTATGCCGGTGTTGAGCACACCAAAAGCACTACGAAAGGGTGTGTACAGGGCTCTATCGGGGGGCCAATCCTTTGGAACCTTCTCATAGACCCACTACTTAAAGGATTAGAAGCACGAGGCGACTATTGTCAAGCGTTTGCCGATGATGTCGTCCTCGTCTTCGACGGCGATACAGGGCTCGAGATTTCGCGGCAGGCCAATGCGACTCTTGCCTATGTGAAGGAGTGGGGGATCCGTAACAAGCTGAAGTTTGCGCCTCAAAAAACCAAGGCGATGGTTATTACGAGGAAACTGAAGTATGACCCTCCACTCCTGACCATGGGCGGAGTCGACATTGGACTGTCGAGCGAGATAAAGATTTTGGGGCTCACGATTGATAAAAGCCTTACCTTCAACGCGCACGCTGAGAATACCTGTAGGAAAGTGCAGACAATATATAAGCAGCTGTGCAGAGCCGCCAAAGTGAGTTGGGGCCTACACCCCGAGGTCATTAAGACTATTTATACTGCGGTGGTGGAGCCGGTAGTTCTGTATGCTGCTAGTGCGTGGGCACCAGCCACAAAAAAGCTTGGAGTGCGAAAGCAGCTGAATGCGATTCAAAGAAGCTTCGCACAAAAAATGACCAAGGCCTATCGAACAGTCTCATTAAACTCGGCACTTATACTGGCTGGAATATTACCCCTTGACCTTAGAGTCCAGGAGACAGCCGCTTTATACGAAGCGAAGAAGGGAAATTTCCGCCAGTTGCCAGAAGATAGGCCGATGGAGATAAAGCTAAGTTACGCCGAGCAGCATATAGAGCACCCGGCGTTTAGTACTGAAATCAGCTACTCTCTCCTTGGCACTCCCTCGCACGAAACCGTTGAGGGTGACGAAAAAGAACGCACCCTCATTTACACCGACGGTAGTAAAATTGAGGGCAAGGTGGGAGCAGCAGTATCGGTGTGGAAAAAGGGAGTGGAGGTAAAGTCCATCAAAATAAAACTAGAGTCATACTGTACTGTGTTCCAGGCGGAGCTGTATGCCATAGACAAAGCCATTAAATGGGCTAACAAAAATAACGAAAGTGAATTCTGGATCCTGAGTGATTCAAAATCAGCTTTGGACCTAATTAAAAGTGGTAATGTCTCCCATTCACTGGCATATAGCATACGGAGGAACATAGATATGGTGCGCGACCGAGGAGGCTCCATCCAACTCTGTTGGATTAAAGCTCATGTCGGCAATGCAGGCAATGAACGAGCCGACGCTCTGGCAAAACAAGCAGCGCTAAATAGCAAGACAGCCGCAACGTACAGTGCTATGCCGATATCAGACGCAAAAAGAACAATAAGATCCGAAACTCAAAAATTGTGGCAAGAGCGTTACGATGAAGAAGTTACCGCCAGTACAACTAAAGTCTTTTTCCCGGATATCCAAAAAGCATATAAAATAATGAAAGAAATAGAGATTGATCAAATACTT
>OV049869.1:22693268-22728268 GCA_920104075.1 Melanargia galathea | reverse complement strand
TACCTACCTACCTACCTACCTACCTACCTACCTACCTACCTACCTACCTACCTACCTACCTACCTACCTACCTACCTACCTACCTACCTACCTACCTACCTACCTACCTACCTACCTACCTACCTACCTACCTACCTACCTACCTACCTACCTACCTACCTACCTACCTACCTACCTACCTACCTACCTACCTACCTACCTACCTACCTACCTACCTACCTACCTACCTACCTACCTACCTACCTACCTACCTACCTACCTACCTACCTACCTACCTACCTACCTACCTACCTACCTACCTACCTACCTACCTACCTACCTACCTACCTACCTACCTACCTACCTACCTACCTACCTACCTACCTACCTACCTACCTACCTACCTACCTACCTACCTACCTACCTACCTACCTACCTACCTACCTACCTACCTACCTACCTACCTACCTACCTACCTACCTACCTACCTACCTACCTACCTACCTACCTACCTACCTACCTACCTACCTACCTACCTACCTACCTACCTACCTACCTACCTACCTACCTACCTACCTACCTACCTACCTACCTACCTACCTACCTACCTACCTACCTACCTACCTACCTACCTACCTACCTACCTACCTACCTACCTACCTACCTACCTACCTACCTACCTACCTACCTACCTACCTACCTACCTACCTACCTACCTACCTACCTACCTACCTACCTACCTACCTACCTACCTACCTACCTACCTACCTACCTACCTACCTACCTACCTACCTACCTACCTACCTACCTACCTACCTACCTACCTACCTACCTACCTACCTACCTACCTACCTACCTACCTACCTACCTACCTACCTACCTACCTACCTACCTACCTACCTACCTACCTACCTACCTACCTACCTACCTACCTACCTACCTACCTACCTACCTACCTACCTACCTACCTACCTACCTACCTACCTACCTACCTACCTACCTACCTACCTACCTACCTACCTACCTACCTACCTACCTACCTACCTACCTACCTACCTACCTACCTACCTACCTACCTACCTACCTACCTACCTACCTACCTACCTACCTACCTACCTACCTACCTACCTACCTACCTACCTACCTACCTACCTACCTACCTACCTACCTACCTACCTACCTACCTACCTACCTACCTACCTACCTACCTACCTACCTACCTACCTACCTACCTACCTACCTACCTACCTACCTACCTACCTACCTACCTACCTACCTACCTACCTACCTACCTACCTACCTACCTACCTACCTACCTACCTACCTACCTACCTACCTACCTACCTACCTACCTACCTACCTACCTACCTACCTACCTACCTACCTACCTACCTACCTACCTACCTACCTACCTACCTACCTACCTACCTACCTACCTACCTACCTACCTACCTACCTACCTACCTACCTACCTACCTACCTACCTACCTACCTACCTACCTACCTACCTACCTACCTACCTACCTACCTACCTACCTACCTACCTACCTACCTACCTACCTACCTACCTACCTACCTACCTACCTACCTACCTACCTACCTACCTACCTACCTACCTACCTACCTACCTACCTACCTACCTACCTACCTACCTACCTACCTACCTACCTACCTACCTACCTACCTACCTACCTACCTACCTACCTACCTACCTACCTACCTACCTACCTACCTACCTACCTACCTACCTACCTACCTACCTACCTACCTACCTACCTACCTACCTACCTACCTACCTACCTACCTACCTACCTACCTACCTACCTACCTACCTACCTACCTACCTACCTACCTACCTACCTACCTACCTACCTACCTACCTACCTACCTACCTACCTACCTACCTACCTACCTACCTACCTACCTACCTACCTACCTACCTACCTACCTACCTACCTACCTACCTACCTACCTACCTACCTACCTACCTACCTACCTACCTACCTACCTACCTACCTACCTACCTACCTACCTACCTACCTACCTACCTACCTACCTACCTACCTACCTACCTACCTACCTACCTACCTAGGTGATGATGACGCGAGTTTCACGCTTTTTATTCATCCAAAAAGTGCAAATAATATCGCTGCTTAAATCGAAAAGGGCCACAAGTCAAAATTCACTTTCTTGCAGGAGCTATTCAAAGTTTTGGAATTTGTTTTTAGTCTATAGTTTTGTGTTCTCTCATTAATTAATTATATAAGCATGTTATGTACCGATAAAAGTGTATTTTAAATTTGCATTTACATAATGATAATAAGAAATATATTCCAAGTGTTGTCTGAAAAGATATATTAGCAGATAAGTCCCTTTTCTATATAAAATATTAGAATGTTTTGTTGTAAATAAGACATATTAAGTTAAAATAAAAAAGTTTAAATCAATATTATTCTCAACTTACATTAAAGCAACCTAAAAAATTATAACATAAAAAAATTAAGATGGCCATGCCACTTTATAAAAAAACAATTGAAATAATTATTACTTGACTAAAAAGAAAACTATTTGCTTCAAACACAAAAAAAATTAAATAAAAATAAAAAAAATATTGAAAAAATTTGCCCATAAGTGCCATATTTCAAAATATGGCACTTTTGATTTAAAGAAATAGGGATATAATTACGTGATTTTTCAGTGCAAAATGGACGTATTCCACAATATGGCACTTTAACTTATAGAAAACTTGCGTTTTCTTTATAAAAAGTGTTGAAACAAGAACGGCGAAGAATAAAAAACGGCGGTTTTGCTCATAACTTTTGCTTAAAAACTCGAAAATGTAAAAGAGGCGTTTATGTTTTTTCGTATCAAAAAATGCAAAATCAATAGGAGTCTTCTTTGAATATAAAAATATGACCTATTTACATCGCTTTTTTGAAATAAAAACGATTTCGCATTTTTTTTGATTTGTGGCCCTTTTCGATTTAAGCAGCGATATATACACGGTATACATATCATAGCTTATGTATGAAGCGTCCGGTGACGAAGACGCGATTTCTATGATTTTTGTTTACCCAAAAAGTGCTCAACGCGCCTAAAGGATTTTCCACTTCACAAGTATATATTAAAAATATTAAAAACCCCCGACATTCGCCATTTTGTGGCGGCGGCCATCTTGGATTTATATAGTGCTATTCTACTAGTCAAGCCCTTTCATTTGATATCCATACTAAGGGAGTTGTGAAAAAATATGTAATCCGCCATTTTGTAGCGGCGGCCAACTTGGATCGATTTTCATCAAACATAGCTAACAACACTCTCGACTAATTCACCTTTTAAACAAAATAAAACCGCATTCAAAGTGGTTCACCCGTTTGAGCGCTATACAGGGGAACATACAGAGACACACACACACACACACAGACACGTCAAACTTATAACACCCCGTCGTTTTTGCGTCGGGGGTTAAAAAATTATAAGAATGGACGTTTTTCAATTGCGATAAGAATAGGTAACTAATTAAGATTATTTTACATATCGATATAGTTATGATAGCGAAGGCGGCATAGTATTGTTGTCTGAAGCAGTCGTGCGCTATCAGCGGGCGGCGCGGCGCGGTGTTACGTCACGTCGAGAGCTTGCAAGTTGCAGCTCATCAGCTGAGCGAGCGATCGGCGCTCATAGATAACAGACCGCCATAGCGTTGCCGGTTGCTTCAACATTCCGATGGCATCCAAATACCTTTTTAACCCCTGACGCAAAAACGACGGGGTGTTATAAATTTGACGTGTTTGTGTGTCTGTGTGTATGTGTGTGTCTGTCTATTCCCCTGTAGCGCTCAAACTGGTGAATCGATTTGAATGCGGTTTTTTCTTTGAAAGGTGAATTAGTCGAGAATGTTCTTAGCTATGTTTGATGAAAATCGGTCCAAGATGGTCGCCGCTACAAAATGGCGGATGACATATTTTTTCACAACTCCCTTGATATGGGTATCAAATGAAAGGTCGTGACTAGTAGAATAGCACTATTGTAAATTCAAGATGGCCGCCGCCACAAAATGGCGAATGTCGGGGGTTTTTTAAATTTTCAATTTATACTCTTGTTAACCCGGCGTGAGTGAGGTCGGGTATGTCATACCCGAGAAGTTTTCAAACGCAGATTATTTAATGTTACTGTTGCCATGCGAGTCCTGTCGTTTCAGTAGCTGGAGGTAAGGGTGCGAGGGTCGAGGTACAGTATCGAGTTTAGTGTTGCGCCGGCGGTGACGGTAGATACACGTGCATACATGTGGCTGGGGTACGTCACATCGTGCTCTGTAACATGATCTCATAAGACTTTTCAGTTCCTTTTTGATTTATAATAATTAGATGACACTATTGTTATATTAATTTACCAAAGAAATTGAAATTTTGTTAGATTTTATGGGAAAAGAAGTTAATTACCTAAACTGGTATTTTTTCAAAGAAAATTTAGATACTTTGTTATTTCAATAAAAAATAACGCTTTTTGTACTTAATGCTGGTATTTTATTTACTAACCTTGTTGAATGGATACTATTATTTATATAGTTCAAGCATAAATGCTAATTACACAATCATAGTATTAAAAATTGAACACCAACATTTTGGGTATCTCATACCCACCTCATAGCTGGTGTAACAATTTCTCACCTCATTCACGCCGGGTTAACAAGGTATGAGCTCAAAGGAGCTCAGGAAAAACAAAATGTGAAAATGAATCCCACGGAGAGCAATATCCACGTGAACGAAGTCGCGATTTTCTTTTCAATACGAGGATTTTTTATGTTACCAGAGGATCATCTACATAAAGTTAACCATCAGATGTTCATAATTGTACCAGTTTCAGTGCGCGCATCGCTTGTGTTCTTGTTTTAGAGTTCTTCTTTGTGTTAATCAATTTCTCAAAGCTTATTCAGAGCCGCCGAAAACGACATTCCGTAGAACGGATTCAAAGCGCCGCCGTCCGCCGGTAAAATGAACATTCTTTTCCAAATAAAATGTAGACAACAACCAAAACTGGTTGGATTAAATGAGATTTGTCGCCGTCTCCAGGCCGGGCGGCCAACCGGGCGTGCCGGGCCGGGCGGGCCGGGCTCGCCGACTCGACGAATACCCGGGAATGTTCCCAGTGATCTCAGCCGGGAACGATACTGCGATCTGAATACGGTGAAGGCGGACGATATAATAAAGCATTTACGTGCGGCATTCATAGTTCAGGCTATTTAGTTTTTAACCCCTGACGCAAAAACGACGGGGTGTTATAAGTTTGACGTGTCTGTGTGTGTCAGTCTGTTCCCCTGTAGCACTCAAACGCATGGACCGTCATGACACGTCAAACTTATCAACACCCCATCGTTTTTGCGTCCGGGGTTATAAATATGCTCCTCTACCTATTATACCTATTTGTGTTTTGTGAAATTAATTTAAGCATACTTTTAATAAATCAAAGGTAACGACTGAAGCCCGATGAAAATAATTTAAATCAGCGAATAAATTTGGGAGGCGAGTGCCAGTTGCAAGGCCGCAGGAGGTAGTGGCCGGCGAGGGCAGAAAATATAAAATAATACGGCACAAAGAAAGAAACAAACAAAAGGACAACTTTCTGTTACTCATAAACATTTAATTTATTCCTCCCTTTCAATTATAAATTGTTGTTTCTTATAAAATATGTCATTTGGGAAATAAAATATTTAGATATATTTCAAACATTTCCCGCAAATAAATTACATAGCCAACTCTCGCGAAACATACTGATACATACGAGTACGAGTGTGACGCATGTGTGACTGTGACTATCACAGAGAATTCGCACACATCAGTGAAGCATCAGTACCGGCACAGTGGAATCTTTAGGGTGCGTTCCGTCATCCAGTGACGTCGTACAATACAGGCCGGTAATAGTTTGTGTTGACACAGTTTCGGCCAATTTAGTTTCAGTACATATTATAATATACTCATTGTTCGTGTTCGTCAGACCAATAGTAATAAGAGCTATTTCCTATTCCGTTTCGGTATTTAAAGACGCATGTAAAATTATGGTTGCTGCTCGCACTAAAGCCCTTCAACTCACCTGCAATCTCACCTGATAGTAAGTGATGATGCAGTCTAAGATGAAAGCGGACTAACTCGGAAGAGGTATGCATACCCCTGATCGATTACTTCACGTTACCGTACCGGAACGCTAAATCGCTTGGCGGCACGGCTTTTCCGTTAGGGTGGTAACCAGCTACGATTGAAGCCTCCCACCAGACCAGACCAGAGACGATTTAGAAATTATAAAATCCCAAATTGCCCCTGCCGGGAATCGAACCCAGGGCCTCCAACTTATAAGACCACTGCGCCAAGGAGGTCGTCGGACTCTCCAGTCGTGGGAACACAACTTTATTATATTCCTGTAATCTCTCGTGTAATGCCCCATTGTTGCTTCGCACGATTCCTCCGGCCCTTCAGCGCACAGAATGCCGACCTGATTGCGCTCCGGATTCCGAGAAATACTCGTAACTCGTAACAATTCGTTTTTCCACTTCCACTTTACGAAAATAATGCCAGATTTTTGTACAAAATATTCTCCGCCAGAATATTATTTGTTACGACTGGTAAATTACTCACATTGGAGGGAAAATTTGTAGAGGGAGGATTCAAATTCTAGGAAATTAATTTGAAAAAGTCGGATTTAAACTGGATGGAGCGGTTTTTTTTTTCAATTGATTTTCAGTAAAACTTGCATCAAGTTATACTATATTTTCACACACACACACAGAACACCCCGTCGTTTTTGCGTTGATGTCATGCCTTCGTCGTAAAGTACCTACACGATTGGAAACATCGAAATAAAATAGTTTTATGACGTGATAACGTCTTATAAATCGATGAACGCCGGCTGCACGCACGAAAAAGCATGACTCATTGTCACGTTCCGCCTGATCTGAGCATGCAAGCGAGAGCGCGGAACAAGCGATAGAGAGGCACGATCAGCATAAGCGTTCGGCTTCATCAATGTTTTCTTATGACTTTATCACGTAAAATTATTGTCCGTAAACCGAATTTACAGACAACCAATTTTTTAATTATATTTGATCTTTCTGAAGTTGTGTTAATTCATTTATCTTCAACGTAACTTCTACCACTATCAGTATGTGTATGAAGTGTCCGTGGTCCGTCCGCGGCTGACTCAGCTTAACAAGCTGCAGCCTTCAGACGTCGACGAGATCGAACTGATAACATACGACAGTTTTAAAATAAATCCAGCACGATGTTATCTTCTAGGGCTAGGCTACGTCGTAATATACTTTTGAAATTAAAAAATATAACTGAATAATTAGAAGGAATACGAACTTGGTGTATGACCCGTGGATAATCCGGCTTGACCTACCAGTGGGTCCGAGGGGAATTCGTATTTCCCCGTAGACCAATTGCGTTAGGGTAGGTTTGAATGAGGTAATATTATAAAGGCGAGTGTATGTGTGTGTGTGTGTGTGTTTGTTTGTTTGTTACTCTTTAATTACTCTTTAACTATACTGGACCGATTTTGCTGAAATTTTGAATGGAGATAGATTATAGCCTAACTTAATACATGGACTACTTTCTATCCTGGAAAAATCTGTGGGAATCCACGGGATTTAAAAAAAACGAAATCTATAGCTATAGCAAACTTCCTTGAACGTAGGTTAAATGTTGGAAAAGGGAGCGGGAACGAGAACCGGAAATCCACGCTTCCCTCGGGATTTGTGAAAAACCGAAATTCACGTGGGCGAAGCCGCGGGCAGAAGCTAGTTAGAAATATGTATTAAAATACAGAGTGAAGCTGGCACGTTGGCGGTGAGCAGCGCGGCCGCGGCGGTCGGTGCGTCAACTGCGGAGGGCTTGTTCTGCTCAAACTCGTTAATCCTTGTTTATGGCTGCGTCGGTAATTAACCGCGCAACAATGGAGGCAACAACCAAATAATTTTATAATGCCTACTTAGGTATATAACAAAAGATATTATAAGAATGCTTAGCAATGAGTCAAAGTTGTTATCTTATTCGGTGTAATTTCAACTAATTAGGTACGTGAATATTCGGTAATTTGTTGGAACAATTACCTATAGCTTATTTTATTCTTCTATAGTTTTTGCACGCATTAATTCTTTTGTAATGTCCCTTTTGTCCAACGAGTTAGTGTTGGGTGCAGCGTGCAGCGTGCAGCGTGCAGCGTGCAGCGTGCAGCGTGCAGCGTGCAGCGTGCAGCGTGCAGCGTGCCGCGTGCAGCGTGCAGCGTGCAGCGTGCAGCGTGCAGCGTGCAGCGGGACATGCACGGGCTGACGACGATGCGGTCATTAGCGGCTCATTACAACTATACATTTATCATCTCATCATATTGTATCATCATCATTTTACACGATATTAGTTAGGTACATATCATCGTGTTTTAACCCCCGACACAAAAACGACGGGGTGTCATAAGTTTGACGTATCTGTGTGTATGTGTGTGTATGTGTGAGTGTGTGTGTGTGTGTGTGTATGTGTGTGTGTATGTGTGTGTGTGTGTGTCTGTCTGTTTCTCCGTAGCGCTCAAACGGGTGAACCGATTCGAATGCGGTTTTTTTTGTTTGAAAGGTGAATTAGTCGAGAGTGTTCTTAGCTAAGTTTGATGAAAATCGATCCAAAATGGCGGATTTCATATTTTTTCACAACTAGGTCGATATGAGTATCAAATTAAAGGGCTTGACTAGTAGAATAGCATATTTACATAGGTAATGCTGGCTGCTACCACAAAATGGCGAATATCAGGGGTTTTTTAAAATTTTAATTTATACTTGTATTGTACTCATTGGTACAAACAGCTGGCTACCGCCCCTTTTTAGGTTTGTGTATGAACGTCATTATCGGAGCTATAAACTTTCCCACTTTTAATAAGGTAAAGTCCCCTTATTCCGTGGTATTTTCATAAAAACTCGAAAGAACGTCAAAAATTAAGCATTTACTACACCTTTGTGAAGAACTGGGTATTTTTATCAGAAGCGTTATTTATTTAACTCTTGAAATATCCTAAAAGGACAACAATGACAACTTGATTTAAATGTAAAATTAAATTAAATATGAAGAAAGTCCGAATGCTCCAATTCCGAGGTAAAAATCCTAATTCCGAGGCAAATGGCTCCTAATTCCGAGGGTACAAAATACAAAGGGAAACGAGTAGAATGAATTCTACATGGTGTTCAAAAATGAACTGTATTTATTAATAGATTTCAAAATCAATTCGATACGTATGTAATTGTTTAATTATGTTTGTGTGTAAAATATTAATATAATATGTATATTATTAATATATATATAGCTGCTCGTGCTGATTCATTCACTCACTAGCTGACTGACTGATTGATCACCTCTCCTGTAAAATTTTGTATGAAAATTATTTTTTCACAAATGGTTTCGTATAGAGGATAAAAATTCATTCAGAACAAAAATATGGAGAGAGCTGATGATTGAGGATTTCAGAGACGAGCGATGGGCACGCTTAAGGTATTGAAGATAGGTGGCGGGTGCTCGAGCAAATGTCACTCGAAACGTCATCCAATTGGCCATCTTTTATACTTAGTGAGACGTCGACGAAATTAGTATAGCCGCCATTTTGAATCTGCCATTTTGGGGTTTTTTTCAGTTCAGTGCCAACTGGATGAGGTTTCGAGTAATTTTTGCTTGAGCACCTCCCACCTATATACAATACCCTGCCCGGGCTCCTCAACCATCTTCCGAACCCTCAATCATCATATCTTCCCATATTTTTTTTGAGATTTCTCCAAAAAACCACATCAAAGCCTTGCATAGTTTACAACTTGTAGTCTCTTCAATATTCGCCATACATTTTCTATGGAAAAATAAATTCCACCATTTTGGTTTTTTTTCTATTCATCGAATAGACCTTTGGATCCTGATCATCTGTTGCTAGGAAACCACTCTTCCATTTTTTTTACCCTCCGAGGTGGACACCGACGAAATTTGTATGGCGGCCATCTTTATTTCGCCATTTTGAATTTTTTTCAGCTCACTGCCAATTGGATGACGTTTTGAATGACATTTGCTCAAGCACCCCCCTCCTATCTTCAATACCTTAAGCGTGCTCTTCACCCGTCTCCGAAATCCTCAATCATCAGCTCTCTCTATATTTTTGTTCCGAATGAATTTTTGTCTTCTATACGGAATCATTAGTGAAAAAAATTTTTTTATACAAAATTTTACAGGAGGGGTGATCAATGAGTGAGTCAGTGAATGAATCAGTACGAGAAATAATAAGATAAACGTTTTAGAATATGAATGTTTGCGTGACTGAACGCGAATGATACTTGGTGTAACTGAAACCGTACTGAAATATTGTGAGCATCCTGTATTTTATTTCTATACATACCACATAATTAGAGGCTCATAGAACCTTATTCCGAGGTAGTATTTCTATCCATACCACATAATTAGGGGCTCATAGAACCTTATTCCGAGGTAATACCACGGAATTGAGTTTTGTAACAAAAAACACGTTTCCTAATTCCGAGTGTTAAAAAAGAAAAGATTTTTCCATAATAAACAAATAATTTAAAGCTTAATTAGATTATCTTCGTAAATATGTACAATACTCTCTCAAAATTGCATCGAAATATGTATAAATTTAATTTTCTTTTAAATTAATTTTCTTTAGCTTTCCCATACAATCTATCAATAAATTACCTAAATAGGTAAGCTTTGACACGGTATAGTTAGTGATTGAGACGCCAAAGTGTACCTCGTAATTAGGACTCTGTAACCTTATTGCCTATTTAAATATTCAAAACCGAAACAAGAAGTATTTAACATAAAACGACTCTAAAAATTGAAAAAGTTATGAAGTCTATGAAATCGCAATTCCGCGGTATACCACGGCGTTAGGAACCGGCTAAAATATTTGGCACCTAACGCCGAGGTATTTTCAAAACCTATTTTCACCTTAATTTCTTTACAAATATTCACAAAAGTTGATTGTTTTCGATTGAAAATATAGTCCTTCAAATATTCAAATCTAAATAAAAACAAATAAAGCTCAAAATTAACGGATAAACACTATTTAAAAAAATGTAGGTATTTCGTGCACGAGGTCCAAAATGTATGAAACATGCGTTCGGGCCGGCTGCTAGTGTAAAACTTGCCGGTTATTTTAAAACATATACATATAAAACCAACAATTTCGTCATTTATCTATGGAATGATAAACTATCAATTGATTAAGATATGTTGCAGTAAAAAATAGCTTGGTGATCGGTAGAAAACGTTCTTTTTCTATATACCTCGGAATTGGGTGCCAATTTTAGAATACCACGGAATAAGGAGACTTTACCTTAAATAGATTAAAATATTAGATACCAACTTTACCCCTTTGACTCCTCTACATTCCGTTCAGAAAAACCTTTTATCATGTTCGCCTCCCCCCCTCCTCCTGCTAGTCTCCCTCGAGTCTTGTGACACCGAGGCGAGTACCGACCTAGCGCTAGACTGACCAGTGGCCAAAGTGTGAACAACACTAGATCGTTCATTTCCTGTTTATTACTATCGGTCTTTACAAGGATATTGCGAGATATTTTCCAAATGGAGACTATAACTCAGCTTTGCCCCAGGCTTCGCCTGTGATGGGTTATATTCGTATTATCTCAGTGGATAGACTTTGTTAAAGTTAGAGCCCTTTGAAACTGCAAGAATTTCATCTCAGTCAGTTAATATATGCTTTATTCGCTCAGGCGAACCTTTTATTTATTTAATTTAAATGAACAAAAAAAAAGGAAATTAAAGGAAAGGAAGGAAGGAATTATACCTATGTGTATATACATGGGTGTGGAAAGGGTTTACATTTTTTTTTCAGAAAATAGGACTATAAATATATAATCTAGTAAAATATTTATTAAATTGCGCCAAAAATCATAAAACGAAACAAATAGCAGTGTTTTTGTCCAGATTTATGACCAAATAAAATTATATCGATAGCGATTCAGGTTTTAATAAAAATGTTGACACAGGTGCAGAATCGGGAGCGAATCAATTCTACTGCGCTGTGCGTTGGACTCCACAACAATACTAACAAACTTTGTTGAAAACCGTTATTGTTCAACCACCACCACCACCACTACAGCCTATTAACGTCCCACTGCTGGGCACAGGCCTCCTCTCTCATAGCAGAGAGGGATTTAGAGCTTAGACCCGACACAGTGCTCCAATGCGGGTTGGCGAGCTTTAACGACTGTTGTCACGTCATGATACTATTAACACACAAACTTTATATCAAAAAACACACTA
This sequence comes from Melanargia galathea, assembly GCA_920104075.1. Classification (NCBI taxonomy): domain Eukaryota; kingdom Metazoa; phylum Arthropoda; class Insecta; order Lepidoptera; family Nymphalidae; genus Melanargia; species Melanargia galathea. Next base: position 22,715,978 of record OV049869.1, on the reverse strand, counting down.
GTCTCTAACGAGAGTAGTGTTTCGTATTGATCGCGACTGGTTAAAAGTAACCGGGGAACTCAGAACTCTATATCCAACAAGAGATAAAGTTCGTAAACTAAAATCCAACTTTAATTTAATGTAAAATAATAATTTAGTGTGCAGAAAGCGCGGGGCAAGCAGCTAGTGGCGCCATCTGCTATGTCTATCCGAAACTAATTTGTATTCAAGTTTAGCCGCGCGAAGGTCACCTCGATTTTTTTCGTATATAAGTATAAAATGTAGCCATTGTCTGAATGTGGACGTCTGTCGGTTGAAAAGACGAACGATGACGAAATAATCGCTCTATGGCATTATGGCAAGTGGCAAGAGAGAACCGGAGCGTCAAGGAGCTTATGTGCTTCGTCATTTAGCATTCTGTTTGAGCGTGCAGCCCCGGCGCGGCGCCCCAGCTGACCGTATCGTCTCGGAAAACGGGAACTGAAAATATACATTCTAACAATAGTTAAATAATAATAGACATTTTGTACTCTAATAGGACTTTGTACGAAATGTCTTATTGTATGTATCTACAGATTTACTTGTAAGGTTTTTTTAACTGACTTTTAAGAGGTTATCAATTCGACACGTATATAATATGTATGTAATATTATTGGAACCGCAATAAATTCACTTATTAATCCTTACTGCATCGTAGAATCGTGTGAAAGACCTACGTTAGTGCTTATATTAGTCTCTCTTAATAGACGTTTAATATAGCTACTTTTCACAGAAGTTTTTTACAAAACTAAATATTCAAAATGGTTCAAAGTTATGGCAGTAAATAAATGCTTTAAATATGTGAAACTGTCGTCTCAGTAAGACCCAGTGGTGTCTGCGTGAAGAGCGCACAAACAAATGAACTAACAATTTTATATCAGTGATTACAAAGTTTTATGAATGTAGAGAATTAGTTCTAAACATAATATTATAGTTCAGCTTCCTATTGCTCCAGCAAAGCAGCAAAGCAGCAAAGGTAATATGTATTAGGTATATTATGTTATTCATTAAAACTTACCGTAATAATCTTGTGTCAGATAAGTGTCGCCACTGGTGTCATCCATTAAAGTTGATTCATTTGAAAATAAACTACATTCGAGTGACACAGAGCCGGCATTCGCGTGCTCAGTTCGTGTGTGTGGAGGACGACAGTTGTTGTGGCGGAGAGCTCGTTACCGGCAACTTGGCAAACTACCGACCTCGGAGAGCTGAAGCACCTTGGAAGGAAAACGTGGAATGTCTTTTATTACACTTGACATTTTTCACTTTATTTTGTGTAATTTTGTCAATGAGTACCTAGTATCCTTAGAAATAATAAATAAGCAAATAGGTAAGTATTGCAATATTTTTTTAAACAATCGAACAGAATATAGGTAAATAAACACGTTCACTTATTGCGTAATCAAAATGCAAGTACGGTGCAGTTCAATTCAAATAGACCATAAAGATCGCAACGTTCATAAAAACGTAAATTGTAAAGATCTCCGAATTGGTTGATTATATTAAGTTCACAGGAGCAACTGTCTTATGCTCACTGAAATAATAATAATAATAATACCTACTAACAGAATAGCCAATAGCGCTCTGTACCTACTAGAAAATTATAACAAAAATTCTACCTTTACCAAGAGTTATAAAATGTTTTCATCAAAGCTGGCCCGGCCGAGCCGGGAGGCCGGCATGCGGCAGACGGCAGTATCGGGAACTTCGCGTGTAGCTAATGTAGGATGTAGGTAGGTGTACCGCACGGCGATCTTCATAACCCCCGCCTCACGACAGCCGCGGGCTCCGGGTGTCCGGACTCCGGAGGCTTATTGCATTTGCCCAGCGCCGCTCCGCGCTCTGCGGACTGTGCCACGCGTCTTACTACATAATAATGATACTTTTCCGATACGATATTTTATACAGAAAACGGCAAAAAAACATGTCTGTTTATTAATACAGTCAAAACCGTTTATGGCGACATCGTTTAGAATAACATACCGGTTATATTAACCGTAATCAAAGGTCCCGGCTGAATGCTATATGACTGCCTTATCAAAAACATTGTTTTGTACGACATTGGTTACTTCGACATACCGCATTAAACGACCATATTTGACCAATATTTTCGGAGAATTGTATCTTTACAGGTCGTTCTACAACGACCAGCTTATCTGTATTGTAAACAAAGAATAGGCATAGTACAATGGTCAATGGTTATTATCGTAAAAATAAACACGTGTCGAGTTTAGGGTCTTTTGTAATTCTTAGAAAACAAAACACGTGCATGCCGTAGAGTCAAGTCAGTTCTTCAAATTTCTTCAGTCAGTTTCTTAGAAACTTATCTTACTTAAAACATATTGTTGAATTAATTGTGAAACTTTTAACCTGTCGGAAATAAAAAGAAAGCAAATTAATATCGAAGAAAAATCGCGTATTATTTCAAAGCTACAGAACGGAGTTCTAAACAAAGACTTGGCAAAAGAATATGGTGTTGTATGGTGGAACCGGTTGTTATAACTATCGGTTTTTACGACTTAATATGAGTAGTCCCTTCGATGTTGTTATAACAAATTTTGACTGTATTTAATTTATTCTGTTTTTTAGTATTTGTTGTTATAGCGGCAACAGAAATACATCATCTGTGAAAATTTCAACTGTATAACTGTCACGGTTTATGAGATACAGCCTGGTGACAGACGGACGGACGGACAGACAGGTGGACAAACGGACGGACAGCGGACTCTTAATTATAGGGTCCCGTTTTACCCTTTGGGTACGGAACCCTACTAAGTACGAACTAATTCTTCAGCAATTCTTATTCATCCATTCTCACTCACATCGATAAATGCTGGCTGCTTATACAAGCACTTACTCAATCTAATAAATATAAATACCTCTTAACCTGGAGAGTTTCAGAGGGACGAGTGGCTACTGGCTACTCGAAGGAGAGGAGCAGAGGGGCAGAGGAAGGGGAGGGTGGGGGGGGGGGGTAGTTACCTCACGGTTATTGCTAACCTTTGTATTGCTGAGGAACAATGGAAACATGCCACACTCGAACGAAAATAAACAGAGAAAACAGAGATATTAATTTATTAAATTTGCATAAAAGAGAATATTGTGGAAATAATTGTCCATTTTTCTATTGAGGTTTATTTTTAATTCCCGATGCAAAAACGACGGGGTGTTATAAGTTTGACGTGTCTGTGTGTGTGTGTGTGTGTGTGTGTATGTGTGTGTGTGGTGTGTGTGTATGTGTGTGTGTCTGTCTGTTCTACCGTAGCGCTCCAAAGCTACATTGAGCGCTACATTGAACAGACAGACACACACAACACACCGTCGTTTTTGCGTCGGGGGTTAAAAACACTCTAGGGGTAGGGCAGACCAACACTGCTTGGAGTCGGGGTGTTTGGATTTTGTTTATAGATTAATTATATTTGGTTTAATTAAAACCCTGAGTTAATTAGAACCCGATCGCTCGGAGTGCGGACGGTTCAAGACTTAAACAAAGAGAGCTTATCACGGCTCGCCTCTCCAAAACGGTAGCAAAATAGACTGTTTATTTTACTTTTTAACCAATTTAAAGGAGAATTGGTTTTCTGTCCACGTCTCCGAGCCGGAGACGCTGTCGCAGCTGCAGGGCCGGTCTCTCAAGCGCCCTAACGAAACGCCTGAAATAGACGGCATTTAGTTTGTTCAATTTACTTCCTTGAACTCCTAGCCTGGCCCTCTGGTTTAACTCCCGATGCAAAAACGACGGGGAGTTATAAATGTTTTATGTCTCTGTGTGTGTGTATGTGGCACCGTAGCGCTCAAACGGGTAAACCTATTTGAATGCAGTTTTTTGTGTGAAAGGTGAATAAGTCGCGAGTGTTCTTAGCTATGTTTGATGAAAATCTGTTCAAGATGGCCACCGCCACAAAATAGCAGATTACATATTTTTTCACAACTCCCTCAATATGGGTATCAAATGTAAGGGCTTGACAAATAGAATAGCACTATGCAAATCCAAGATGGCTGCCACCACAAAATGGCGAATGTTGGAGGTTTTTAAATTTTTAAGTTTTTAAATTTTTTGCATTCGCTTCTGGAATCAAAATATTCAATCATTTGCCATTAAACATCAAAAAAATTGAAGGAAACATAATGTTCAAAAATAAATTACGATTATGGCTAATAAACCAAGCATTTTATAATATCAACGAATTTTATTGTAAAAATTTTAATTAGTACCGTATACATAGTATAATATATAGGTAATATTAGTGTTTAATAAGATTTTTTTTGTACAATTCTCATTGTCTATAATAAGGGCTAAGTGTATATCAATAAAAAATGTGTGTGTAATAATAAAAAATATTAGATATATTAAAAGTAATAAGAAATATAATAATAATTACGTTAGATTATAAGAACTTGCAGTTCAAAAATATTGCACGCCAGAAGTGGCAAACTGTTGATACTTATTATTAAAATTTACAACCTAATGTACCTACACAGTGAAAGCAATAAATTTATTCTTATTCTTATTCTTATTCTTATTCTTATTCTTATTCTTATTCTTATTCTTATTCTTATTCTTATTCTTATTCTTATTCTTATTCTTATTCTTATTCTTATTCTTATTCTTAAATATAATGCTAAAATAATGCATCTCTATGCCAACTTGAATGTCTTATCAAGACACAGAGAAAGAAAAAAGTCTATTTCACTTAAGTTTCTTTGAAAACAAAGCGATCGAATTTAGAGTATGCAATTAAGGAATGAAAATGAGCCGTGTGGAGCAAAAAAATTAGTGGCATGCTTCAACTATCGCGGGAAGTTATTAATCATTTTACTATAAGATTTAGTTTGATTCTTCTTTGTAGCACTTACTTATGTTTCATAAAATACTGTGAACGTGTTTTTTTACTTTTTATTACATTAGAATACAAATAAAAGGGGTGGACGACAACTAGTTCACTATTTTCTTAAGAAAACCTGTTATCGTCCGGGCGGTCAAACACAGGTTTAGCGTCTTTATTTTAGGTAGTCTTGTTATCAATCGAGGTGTGCACAAAATTGGAATTAAGTTTATTAATTCGAATCCTATACACATACACTAGTTAGTGACTAGTCTTCGTCCACTTTTTTCTCATTGTATATAAAACTATGGGTCTTCAAAATCACGCGTGGACGATATCTAAATTTGCACTGACTAAATATTCTAAGTTTCGACCACCAAGCTATTATTTGAAAATAAATAGATTTAGTAAAAATATAAATAATTAAACTTGTTTGACAAAAGAATTACCTTATATTTTATGTGTTTCTCCTTGGAACTTTGATATATTTATAAGTTAAGATAGTATTGTCGATCATTATAATTTGTGGACGAAATTTAAAATAGAGAACCTGAAGTGCACCGGTTATCCGTCCACCTATATTTTAAACTGTATGAAAAACATATATTTTTTTAATATTATGTTATTATTTAGGCGAATTTTGATTATTACTCATATCTATAATTTATTTTTTATTCATCTACAAGTTAGTCCTTGACTGCGATCTCATCTGACGTTAAGTGACGATGCAGTCTAAGATGGATGCGGGATAATCTGAAAGAGGTACAGCAGAATCCGTACCCTTAAACGCTAAATGACTTGGAAGTAAGGCATACTAGACTAGAGACAATTTTGAAATTATTAAATTGAATTTACCAAATTGGTCTGCCGAGAATCAAGTAGAAGACCTTCCACTAATAAGACTTACCCCTGCGCCATGCCAGGGAGGCTGCCAAATTATATGTACTTAGGTTAGGTTAGGTTAGGTTAGGTTAGGTTAGGTTAGGTTAGGTTAGGTTAGGTTCCCGTGTGGGGTTGCTGGTCCTCCATCGGGCGCGTCCCCCGACTGGCGGATAGGGGAACGCCTCCCAGATATGGGAGGTACCGGGGAAACCCGGCGCGGACCAAAACCAGCAGGGGGTTGCCGCTTGGAGGCTCCTGGTACTTCTCTGCTCAGCAGAGTGGACTGTGTGAGACTCCGGGCGGCGACAATGGGGGGGAGGCTTTCGGGCCGTGAGGAAGAAAACCTCATTAAAAAATTACCAGAGGGGGTGGCGACGCCCCGCGCGGCGGGTCCGCCGGTCTTTATGGCCGGTGGGCGCTGGCTTCGGCCACCGTCGGGCAACCCGTAATCCGCACTGAGCGGACCGGGGGCCCCACGCACTGAGCGTGGGGCTGCGAGGAAGGAAAACCTCTATAAAAAATCACCGGAGGGGGAATCCTCTGGAGGGGAGGACTCCTGAGGCGAGCTCGGTGTGCACTTACCCTGCCTCCGAGCGGGCTGCGTGGGAACTAGTCCTGCGTGGTCCTCGCCACCAAATCGTAATCCCTGTAGGTGTGTCGGGTGACGGTCACGTCTCTCACCTGACGAGGGACCGAGGGTCTTGGCTTAACCGCCCGGACTGCGAGGAATAAACCTCTATAAAAAATTATCCGAATCTCAAGTTCTGGTGCGCGGCGAGGAGATGAATGGCTGACGGATTCTGTCCCTCACCTCAGAGGGGCATCAGTCTCTAGCGCACCCCCAGTCAGGGTACCTGTGGACCCCCTGGATGGGTTACAAATTTACACCTTCCCGGGTAATTACGGCTCTGCCCGGGTCGAGGTTATTTCCGTTCTACTCGTGGGAACTACATGGAATCCTTTAAATATAAAAACCCAACCAAGAAGAACGAGACGGAGATGAGGGAGGTCGACTTGTCTGGATCTGATTCAGACGCGAGCCTCGTGAGTGTTAAGAGCACAATAAGTGCGGGAAAGAAGAGGCCGCTCAGCGGCGATGAGATGGAGGCGGCACCGAAGGTCGGTCCCGCCAAGCGTGGGCGAGGTAGGCCGCCTACATGCGGTAAGTACGTTGGTTTGGCGCAGGCCAGGAAGAACCTAGAGGCTGCCAAACGTGCTGCAGAGCAGGCGGAAAGAGAGGAGGCCGAGAACAGCGAGGTTGCTGAATTGACGGCAAAAATGATTTCTGGTCGGGAGCGACAGCTGTCAGAAACCTCCTCGGCGGTGTCAGATGACATGGAGGCGGAGGACTTGACGGCAACTGAACTCAATAATAGAGTTCATCTTGCCGTCAAGTCTATTAAGAAAGTGGCCAAAGTTTCAAAGGGCCTGAAGGGCACGTGCCAGAAGGCCCTTAAAGAAGCGGCTGCGGCAATTGAGGAAGCCGCAGAGGTACTGATGAGGCGTACCTCTACGGAGGAGGTCAAACGGTTGCAGGCGGAAAACGCTCGGCTCATGAAAGAAATGGCGGAGCTTCGGCAGGAACAGGACAGGATGCGGGCAGACCTGCAGGAAATGCGGCAGGAGAAAAGGAAGGAGGCTGCCCCCGCTGAGCCTGCTCGAAAGGAGGACCATTCGGAGCAGTTCAGCCTGCTACTGAAGGAAGTCTCAAGCCTGTCTTCCCGCTTTTCAGTGATTGAGGGGCGGGTTTTGCGCCCACCATTGGCCGCGGACAGGGTGTCGGTAGGGGCTGCGGGGCCTTCATTTGCGGAGATGGCTGCAAAGCCGAGTACATCGGGTTCGCAAAGTCGGCAGGCTCCAGCCGCACAAAAGTCCTCCGGCCAGCCCAGCCAGAAGACTCCTGAGGCCACTACTTCACGAAAGGGCAAGGGAAAGGGCAAGGGGAAGACCTCTGCTGCTCAGACTGAACCAACGCCGGGTGCAGAGCAGCAGGGTACTTCTGGCACCCAGCCTAGTGAGGGTCAATGGCAGACAGCGGGAGCCAAAAAGCAGGCTAAAAAGGCTGACAGGAAGGCCAAAAAGGCGACGAAGCAGGCGGGTCTTAAGAATGCTAAGAAACAGGCACGGTTGCGCGCCCCTCGGTCTGCGGCTGTTGTTATCGCGCTGCAGCCCGAAGCAAAAGAGAAGGGAGTCACGTACGCCACTGTACTGACTAAAGCCAAGGCCGAAATTAACCTCGGCGAGCTCGGCATTGCGGGTATCCGCTGTAAAACGACGATGACTGGTGCCCGCATGCTAGAGGTTGCAGGAGCCAGCAGCGGCTCGCAGGCTGATGCTCTCGCAGAGAAGCTTAAGGCGACGCTAGAGCCCGTGGGTGTAAAGGTATCTAGGCCCACCAAAAGCGCAGATTTGCGCATAGTGGGTCTAGACGACTCGGTAAGTACTGAGGAGCTGGTGGCCGCCGTCGCGAAGGTCGGAGAGTGCTTACCAGCTCAAGTGAAGTCGAGCCCTATTACGTCGGGCTTCACTGGGATGGGGACAGCAGTCGTCAACTGCCCGGTCGTAGCGGCCAAGAAACTCGCCGAAGGTGGTCGGCTCTTGGTAGGCTGGGTGGCGGCGCAGGTCAAGCTCCTGCAGCCCAAGTCTCTGAGATGCTACCGATGCCTGGTGGAGGGGCATGTTGGTGCCCAATGCACTTCGGGGTTAGACCGCAGCAACCTCTGTTTCCGCTGCGGTAAGCCCGGGCATAAGGCCAGTCTGTGCAAAGACACGCCACATTGTGTTTTGTGTGCGGCGGCAGACAAGCCGGCGGATCACCGGGTGGGCACCAAGACCTGTGCTGCGCCCAAACAAAAAGGCAAGGCTAAGCCCGGGATCAACCCTCCGACATCTCAGGCTCAGGAGGCGGAGAAAATGGACACCTAATAATGGCTCCACATCTCCGCTTCCTTCAAGCGAATATCAACCACTGCGCCAGAGCTCAGGATTTGCTCCTCCAGAGCATGGCGCAGTGGTCGATCAACATCGCGGCCGTCGCTGAACCGTACTTCGTCCCTCAAAGGGACGATTGGGTAGACGATTTGTCGGGTACGGTGGCCCTGATTTTGCGGGCTACCACTGAATCGCCTTCTCTTGAAAGTGTTGTTCGGGGACGAGGGTACGTATCGGCGAAGATTGGAGGGGTGGTGGTCGCAGGAGTTTACTTCTCACCCAACGGCACTCTCGCTGACTTTGAGGAGTTACTAATGGATTTGGGCGCCGTCGTTGGTAGAAGTCGTCCTAACCCGGTATTTGTCCTTGGGGACTTCAATGCTAAGTCCTCGGTTTGGGGTTCCCCAACGACAAACGTGCGGGGAACGGTTCTGGAGGAGTGGGCTGTGGAGCGGGGTCTACTTCTCCTCAACCAAGGCTCTGTTCACACGTGCGTGCGTCAGCGGGGCGGGTCTATAGTGGACATATCGTTCGCTAGCCCCGCTGTAGCAAACCGTGTGCGAGGATGGCACGTCATGGAGGGGGTGGAGACGTTATCGGACCATCGGTATATTCGGTTCGATGTCTCCCCCTCGGCTTCGGATGTTCACGTCCGTGCCGCCCTGAGAGAGAGCGGTCCGCGTTGGGCATTAAAACGCCTAAATAAAGAGGCGCTATTGGAGGCAGCCATTGTGCAGGCCTGGGTCTCTGCACCGAGCAGGCCTGCCAGCGTGGATGAGGAGGCAGAGTGGTTTGGAGAGGCGCTATCACATATTTGCGATGCGGCGATGCCGCGTATCTTGCGCATTCCTGCCAGACGCCAGGTGTACTGGTGGTCGCAGGACATTGCGAGATTGCGTGCTGCGTGTGTTGCTGCAAGGCGCCGGTACACTAGGCATCGCAGGAGACATCGCCGCACCCAGCAGGAAACAGCTGAAGAAGCGGACCTCTACGAGGCATACAAGGAGTCGAAGCGGGCCCTTCAAAATGCCATCAAATTGGCCAAAATCAGGGCCCGAGAGGAGCTGTTGGAGACTTTGAGCGCCGATCCATGGGGGCGCCCTTACCGAATGGTAAGAGGCAAAATTCGCGCCGCGGCGCCTCCGCTGACTCAGAGTATCGATCCGCAGCTCCTGGAAAACGTTGTGTGCACTCTGTTTCCATCCACAGTGGGACATGATCCGCCACCGATGGCTCCGCCTATTGCATTGCCCAACGCGGACAACAATGACGATGTGCCCGAGGTGTCCCCGGGAGAACTGAGGGCAGCGGTGCTACGGCTTCGAGCCAAAAACACAGCCCCAGGACCCGATGGCATACCTGGCCGTGCCCTGGTCCTGGCTTCGAAGGCTCTCGAGCCCCGATTGTTGGGGCTCTTCAGTGCGTGCTTAGAGCGCGGCCAATTTCCACTCCGTTGGAGGGCCGGAAAGCTGGTCCTGCTAAAAAAGGAGGGGCGCCCGGCGGACTCTCCGTCTGCGTACCGGCCCATTGTGCTGTTGGACGAGACGGCAAAACTCTTTGAGAGAATCATATCGGACCGTCTCGTCAAGCACTTGGAGGGCGTGGGGCCGGACCTGGCGGACAACCAGTTTGGTTTTCGCCGTGGGCGCTCCACAGTAGACGCAATAATGCGCGTGAGGGCCTTGACGGCGGAAGCAGTTTCCCATGGCGAGGTGGTGTTGGCGGTGTCGCTCGACATAGCGAACGCCTTCAACACCTTGCCATGGAGCTGTATTAGGGAAGCACTCGTATACCATCGGGTGCCGAACTACCTCCGTCTTGTAGTCGGGACTTACCTAGCGGACAGGGCGGTCATCTACCCGGGTCGGAGCGGATGGGGTCGGAGAGAGTGCTCGTGCGGTGTTCCACAGGGGTCTGTCTTGGGACCATTCCTGTGGAACATCGGTTACGATTGGGTGCTGCGTGGAGCGCTTCTCCCTGGCGTCGGCGTCATATGCTACGCCGACGACACGCTGGTTTTGGCGCGTGGAGAGACGCACCGTCAGGCGACGTTGTTGGCAACAGCTGGGGTGTCACAAGTCGTAGGGAGGATCCGGCGTCTGGGGCTCGAGGTGGCGCTCAACAAGTCGGAGGCGATATTTTTCCATGGCCCCCGACGTGCGCCACCGTCGGGATCTCACATTGTCGTGGGAGGCGTCCGAATCGGCATCGAGTCGACGATGAAATATCTGGGACTCGTCCTCGATAGCCGATGGGACTTTGGGCCGCATTTCGAGCGCCTACTTCCCAAGTTAATGGGAGCGGCAGGAGCGCTTTCTCGTTTGCTGCCCAATCTTGGCGGTCCAGAAGCCTCCTGTCGGAGGCTCTACACAGGGATCGTGCGGTCCATGGCCCTCTATGGGGCACCGGTGTGGGCGGATACCCTGACGGCCCGTAACATCGCAATACTGCGGAGACCGCAGAGAGCGATGGCCGTCAGGGTAATAAGGGGATACCGCACGATCTCCTTCGAGGCGGCGAGCCTTCTTGCAGGATCTCCGCCTTGGGATCTCGAGGCGAAGACTCTTGCCTCCCTGTACCAGTGGACAGTGGAGGCGAGAGGACGGGGCGGGCGACCGTTGCCGCGGGTGTATGCGCGGCGTCGGTCTCAGCTCCGTCAGATTCTCTTGGCGGAGTGGAAAGAGCGCCTGGAACACCCCAGCGCAGGGCACGCCATTATAGAGGCGGTGAGGCCTGTAGTAGAGGATTGGTTGGGGCGGAAGCATGGTGCCCTAACCTTCCGGCTGACGCAGATACTTACCGGACACGGTTGTTTCGGTAAGTATCTGCATCGGATAGGTCGGGAGCAAACGCCCGGTTGCCGCCATTGCGAGGACTGCCTCGAGGACACGGCGCAGCATACACTGGAGGAGTGCCCAGCCTGGGCGGAGCAGCGCCGTGCACTCGATGCAGAAGTCGGTGACCTCTCGCTCCGAAATATCATGCGAATGATGGTTCGGAGCGAGACAGCGTGGAATGCCACCGTCTCCTTTTGTGAGGCAGTGATGTCTGAAAAGGAGACAGCGGAGCGTGAACGAGAGGTAGCGGTGGATGTTCACCCGAGTCGCCGTAGAAGAACTGGGCGCAGGCAAGCGCACGACCGCCGCCTGCCTCCTTAATGAGGACCTCCGGGCGATAGACGCGGGGAAGTCTGTCGTCCGTAGGAGAAAAGGTCCTCGAGTTGGAAGGCGCGCCACGTGTTCCTGGCGCGCCTTCAAACGTGTGAAGGACTCCTAATAGTCCGGTAGTTGGGCCTGCTTTGGAGCGGGTGCTTTTGCTGGGTGCAGTAGTGTACGAAAGTGTTCCTGCACCCAGCAAACCAAAAGAGAGAAGGAACACCGTGGGGTTTTAGTTGGTGCAGTCCAACATAACCACCGTGCTTCCCCGGGTACGGTGGTATCCATGACGGATTTCCCCACTTAAAAAAAAAAAAAAAAAAAAAAAAAAAAAGGTTAGGTTAGGTTAGGTTAGGTTAGGTTAGGTTAGGTTAGGTTAGGTTAGGTTAGGTTAGGTTAGGTTAGGTTAGGTTAGGTTAGGTTAGGTTAGGTTAGGTTAGGTTAGGTTAGGTTAGGTTAGGTTAGGTTAGGTTAGGTTAGGTTAGGTTAGGTTAGGTTAGGTTAGGTTAGGTTAGGTTAGGTTAGGTTAGGTTAGGTTAGGTTAGGTTAGGTTAGGTTAGGTTAGGTTAGGTTAGGTTAGGTTAGGTTAGGTTAGGTTAGGTTAGGTTAGGTTAGGTTAGGTTAGGTTAGGTTAGGTTAGGTTAGGTTAGGTTAGGTTAGGTTAGGTTAGGTTAGGTTAGGTTAGGTTAGGTTAGGTTAGGTTAGGTTAGGTTAGGTTAGGTTAGGTTAGGTTAGGTTAGGTTAGGTTAGGTTAGGTTAGGTTAGGTTAGGTTAGGTTAGGTTAGGTTAGGTTAGGTTAGGTTAGGTTAGGTTAGGTTAGGTTAGGTTAGGTTAGGTTAGGTTAGGTTAGGTTAGGTTAGGTTAGGTTAGGTTAGGTTAGGTTAGGTTAGGTTAGGTTAGGTTAGGTTAGGTTAGGTTAGGTTAGGTTAGGTTAGGTTAGGTTAGGTTAGGTTAGGTTAGGTTAGGTTAGGTTAGGTTAGGCTAGGTTAGGTTAGGTTAGGTTAGGTTAGGTTAGGTTAGGTTAGGTTAGGTTAGGTTAGGTTAGGTTAGGTTAGGTTAGGTTAGGTTAGGTTAGGTTAGGTTAGGTTAGGTTAGGTTAGGTTAGGTTAGGTTAGGTTAGGTTAGGTTAGGTTAGGTTAGGTTAGGTTAGGTTAGGTTAGGTTAGGTTAGGTTAGGTTAGGTTAGGTTAGGTTAGGTTAGGTTAGGTTAGGTTAGGTTAGGTTAGGTTAGGTTAGGTTAGGTTAGGTTAGGTTAGGTTAGGTTAGGTTAGGTTAGGTTAGGTTAGGTTAGGTTAGGTTAGGTTAGGTTAGGTTAGGTTAGGTTAGGTTAGGTTAGGTTAGGTTAGGTTAGGTTAGGTTAGGTTAGGTTAGGTTAGGTTAGGTTAGGTTAGGTTAGGTTAGGTTAGGTTAGGTTAGGTTAGGTTAGGTTAGGTTAGGTTAGGTTAGGTTAGGTTAGGTTAGGTTAGGTTAGGTTAGGTTAGGTTAGGTTAGGTTAGGTTAGGTTAGGTTAGGTTAGGTTAGGTTAGGTTAGGTTAGGTTAGGTTAGGTTAGGTTAGGTTAGGTTAGGTTAGGTTAGGTTAGGTTAGGTTAGGTTAGGTTAGGTTAGGTTAGGTTAGGTTAGGTTAGGTTAGGTTAGGTTAGGTTAGGTTAGGTTAGGTTAGGTTAGGTTAGGTTAGGTTAGGTTAGGTTAGGTTAGGTTAGGTTAGGTTAGGTTAGGTTAGGTTAGGTTAGGTTAGGTTAGGTTAGGTTAGGTTAGGTTAGGTTAGGTTAGGTTAGGTTAGGTTAGGTTAGGTTAGGTTAGGTTAGGTTAGGTTAGGTTAGGTTAGGTTAGGTTAGGTTAGGTTAGGTTAGGTTAGGTTAGGTTAGGTTAGGTTAGGTTAGGTTAGGTTAGGTTAGGTTAGGTTAGGTTAGGTTAGGTTAGGTTAGGTTAGGTTAGGTTAGGTTAGGTTAGGTTAGGTTAGGTTAGGTTAGGTTAGGTTAGGTTAGGTTAGGTTAGGTTAGGTTAGGTTAGGTTAGGTTAGGTTAGGTTAGGTTAGGTTAGGTTAGGTTAGGTTAGGTTAGGTTAGGTTAGGTTAGGTTAGGTTAGGTTAGGTTAGGTTAGGTTAGGTTAGGTTAGGTTAGGTTAGGTTAGGTTAGGTTAGGTTAGGTTAGGTTAGGTTAGGTTAGGTTAGGTTAGGTTAGGTTAGGTTAGGTTAGGTTAGGTTAGGTTAGGTTAGGTTAGGTTAGGTTAGGTTAGGTTAGGTTAGGTTAGGTTAGGTTAGGTTAGGTTAGGTTAGGTTAGGTTAGGTTAGGTTAGGTTAGGTTAGGTTAGGTTAGGTTAGGTTAGGTTAGGTTAGGTTAGGTTAGGTTAGGTTAGGTTAGGTTAGGTTAGGTTAGGTTAGGTTAGGTTAGGTTAGGTTAGGTTAGGTTAGGTTAGGTTAGGTTAGGTTAGGTTAGGTTAGGTTAGGTTAGGTTAGGTTAGGTTAGGTTAGGTTAGGTTAGGTTAGGTTAGGTTAGGTTAGGTTAGGTTAGGTTAGGTTAGGTTAGGTTAGGTTAGGTTAGGTTAGGTTAGGTTAGGTTAGGTTAGGTTAGGTTAGGTTAGGTTAGGTTAGGTTAGGTTAGGTTAGGTTAGGTTAGGTTAGGTTAGGTTAGGTTAGGTTAGGTTAGGTTAGGTTAGGTTAGGTTAGGTTAGGTTAGGTTAGGTTAGGTTAGGTTAGGTTAGGTTAGGTTAGGTTAGGTTAGGTTAGGTTAGGTTAGGTTAGGTTAGGTTAGGTTAGGTTAGGTTAGGTTAGGTTAGGTTAGGTTAGGTTAGGTTAGGTTAGGTTAGGTTAGGTTAGGTTAGGTTAGGTTAGGTTAGGTTAGGTTAGGTTAGGTTAGGTTAGGTTAGGTTAGGTTAGGTTAGGTTAGGTTAGGTTAGGTTAGGTTAGGTTAGGTTAGGTTAGGTTAGGTTAGGTTAGGTTAGGTTAGGTTAGGTTAGGTTAGGTTAGGTTAGGTTAGGTTAGGTTAGGTTAGGTTAGGTTAGGTTAGGTTAGGTTAGGTTAGGTTAGGTTAGGTTAGGTTAGGTTAGGTTAGGTTAGGTTAGGTTAGGTTAGGTTAGGTTAGGTTAGGTTAGGTTAGGTTAGGTTAGGTTAGGTTAGGTTAGGTTAGGTTAGGTTAGGTTAGGTTAGGTTAGGTTAGGTTAGGTTAGGTTAGGTTAGGTTAGGTTAGGTTAGGTTAGGTTAGGTTAGGTTAGGTTAGGTTAGGTTAGGTTAGGTTAGGTTAGGTTAGGTTAGGTTAGGTTAGGTTAGGTTAGGTTAGGTTAGGTTAGGTTAGGTTAGGTTAGGTTAGGTTAGGTTAGGTTAGGTTAGGTTAGGTTAGGTTAGGTTAGGTTAGGTTAGGTTAGGTTAGGTTAGGTTAGGTTAGGTTAGGTTAGGTTAGGTTAGGTTAGGTTAGGTTAGGTTAGGTTAGGTTAGGTTAGGTTAGGTTAGGTTAGGTTAGGTTAGGTTAGGTTAGGTTAGGTTAGGTTAGGTTAGGTTAGGTTAGGTTAGGTTAGGTTAGGTTAGGTTAGGTTAGGTTAGGTTAGGTTAGGTTAGGTTAGGTTAGGTTAGGTTAGGTTAGGTTAGGTTAGGTTAGGTTAGGTTAGGTTAGGTTAGGTTAGGTTAGGTTAGGTTAGGTTAGGTTAGGTTAGGTTAGGTTAGGTTAGGTTAGGTTAGGTTAGGTTAGGTTAGGTTAGGTTAGGTTAGGTTAGGTTAGGTTAGGTTAGGTTAGGTTAGGTTAGGTTAGGTTAGGTTAGGTTAGGTTAGGTTAGGTTAGGTTAGGTTAGGTTAGGTTAGGTTAGGTTAGGTTAGGTTAGGTTAGGTTAGGTTAGGTTAGGTTAGGTTAGGTTAGGTTAGGTTAGGTTAGGTTAGGTTAGGTTAGGTTAGGTTAGGTTAGGTTAGGTTAGGTTAGGTTAGGTTAGGTTAGGTTAGGTTAGGTTAGGTTAGGTTAGGTTAGGTTAGGTTAGGTTAGGTTAGGTTAGGTTAGGTTAGGTTAGGTTAGGTTAGGTTAGGTTAGGTTAGGTTAGGTTAGGTTAGGTTAGGTTAGGTTAGGTTAGGTTAGGTTAGGTTAGGTTAGGTTAGGTTAGGTTAGGTTAGGTTAGGTTAGGTTAGGTTAGGTTAGGTTAGGTTAGGTTAGGTTAGGTTAGGTTAGGTTAGGTTAGGTTAGGTTAGGTTAGGTTAGGTTAGGTTAGGTTAGGTTAGGTTAGGTTAGGTTAGGTTAGGTTAGGTTAGGTTAGGTTAGGTTAGGTTAGGTTAGGTTAGGTTAGGTTAGGTTAGGTTAGGTTAGGTTAGGTTAGGTTAGGTTAGGTTAGGTTAGGTTAGGTTAGGTTAGGTTAGGTTAGGTTAGGTTAGGTTAGGTTAGGTTAGGTTAGGTTAGGTTAGGTTAGGTTAGGTTAGGTTAGGTTAGGTTAGGTTAGGTTAGGTTAGGTTAGGTTAGGTTAGGTTAGGTTAGGTTAGGTTAGGTTAGGTTAGGTTAGGTTAGGTTAGGTTAGGTTAGGTTAGGTTAGGTTAGGTTAGGTTAGGTTAGGTTAGGTTAGGTTAGGTTAGGTTAGGTTAGGTTAGGTTAGGTTAGGTTAGGTTAGGTTAGGTTAGGTTAGGTTAGGTTAGGTTAGGTTAGGTTAGGTTAGGTTAGGTTAGGTTAGGTTAGGTTAGGTTAGGTTAGGTTAGGTTAGGTTAGGTTAGGTTAGGTTAGGTTAGGTTAGGTTAGGTTAGGTTAGGTTAGGTTAGGTTAGGTTAGGTTAGGTTAGGTTAGGTTAGGTTAGGTTAGGTTAGGTTAGGTTAGGTTAGGTTAGGTTAGGTTAGGTTAGGTTAGGTTAGGTTAGGTTAGGTTAGGTTAGGTTAGGTTAGGTTAGGTTAGGTTAGGTTAGGTTAGGTTAGGTTAGGTTAGGTTAGGTTAGGTTAGGTTAGGTTAGGTTAGGTTAGGTTAGGTTAGGTTAGGTTAGGTTAGGTTAGGTTAGGTTAGGTTAGGTTAGGTTAGGTTAGGTTAGGTTAGGTTAGGTTAGGTTAGGTTAGGTTAGGTTAGGTTAGGTTAGGTTAGGTTAGGTTAGGTTAGGTTAGGTTAGGTTAGGTTAGGTTAGGTTAGGTTAGGTTAGGTTAGGTTAGGTTAGGTTAGGTTAGGTTAGGTTAGGTTAGGTTAGGTTAGGTTAGGTTAGGTTAGGTTAGGTTAGGTTAGGTTAGGTTAGGTTAGGTTAGGTTAGGTTAGGTTAGGTTAGGTTAGGTTAGGTTAGGTTAGGTTAGGTTAGGTTAGGTTAGGTTAGGTTAGGTTAGGTTAGGTTAGGTTAGGTTAGGTTAGGTTAGGTTAGGTTAGGTTAGGTTAGGTTAGGTTAGGTTAGGTTAGGTTAGGTTAGGTTAGGTTAGGTTAGGTTAGGTTAGGTTAGGTTAGGTTAGGTTAGGTTAGGTTAGGTTAGGTTAGGTTAGGTTAGGTTAGGTTAGGTTAGGTTAGGTTAGGTTAGGTTAGGTTAGGTTAGGTTAGGTTAGGTTAGGTTAGGTTAGGTTAGGTTAGGTTAGGTTAGGTTAGGTTAGGTTAGGTTAGGTTAGGTTAGGTTAGGTTAGGTTAGGTTAGGTTAGGTTAGGTTAGGTTAGGTTAGGTTAGGTTAGGTTAGGTTAGGTTAGGTTAGGTTAGGTTAGGTTAGGTTAGGTTAGGTTAGGTTAGGTTAGGTTAGGTTAGGTTAGGTTAGGTTAGGTTAGGTTAGGTTAGGTTAGGTTAGGTTAGGTTAGGTTAGGTTAGGTTAGGTTAGGTTAGGTTAGGTTAGGTTAGGTTAGGTTAGGTTAGGTTAGGTTAGGTTAGGTTAGGTTAGGTTAGGTTAGGTTAGGTTAGGTTAGGTTAGGTTAGGTTAGGTTAGGTTAGGTTAGGTTAGGTTAGGTTAGGTTAGGTTAGGTTAGGTTAGGTTAGGTTAGGTTAGGTTAGGTTAGGTTAGGTTAGGTTAGGTTAGGTTAGGTTAGGTTAGGTTAGGTTAGGTTAGGTTAGGTTAGGTTAGGTTAGGTTAGGTTAGGTTAGGTTAGGTTAGGTTAGGTTAGGTTAGGTTAGGTTAGGTTAGGTTAGGTTAGGTTAGGTTAGGTTAGGTTAG
The DNA here is from genome assembly GCA_920104075.1 of Melanargia galathea. Taxonomy (NCBI): domain Eukaryota; kingdom Metazoa; phylum Arthropoda; class Insecta; order Lepidoptera; family Nymphalidae; genus Melanargia; species Melanargia galathea. Next base: position 22,698,106 of record OV049869.1, on the reverse strand, counting down.
GTTAGGTTAGGTTAGGTTAGGTTAGGTTAGGTTAGGTTAGGTTAGGTTAGGTTAGGTTAGGTTAGGTTAGGTTAGGTTAGGTTAGGTTAGGTTAGGTTAGGTTAGGTTAGGTTAGGTTAGGTTAGGTTAGGTTAGGTTAGGTTAGGTTAGGTTAGGTTAGGTTAGGTTAGGTTAGGTTAGGTTAGGTTAGGTTAGGTTAGGTTAGGTTAGGTTAGGTTAGGTTAGGTTAGGTTAGGTTAGGTTAGGTTAGGTTAGGTTAGGTTAGGTTAGGTTAGGTTAGGTTAGGTTAGGTTAGGTTAGGTTAGGTTAGGTTAGGTTAGGTTAGGTTAGGTTAGGTTAGGTTAGGTTAGGTTAGGTTAGGTTAGGTTAGGTTAGGTTAGGTTAGGTTAGGTTAGGTTAGGTTAGGTTAGGTTAGGTTAGGTTAGGTTAGGTTAGGTTAGGTTAGGTTAGGTTAGGTTAGGTTAGGTTAGGTTAGGTTAGGTTAGGTTAGGTTAGGTTAGGTTAGGTTAGGTTAGGTTAGGTTAGGTTAGGTTAGGTTAGGTTAGGTTAGGTTAGGTTAGGTTAGGTTAGGTTAGGTTAGGTTAGGTTAGGTTAGGTTAGGTTAGGTTAGGTTAGGTTAGGTTAGGTTAGGTTAGGTTAGGTTAGGTTAGGTTAGGTTAGGTTAGGTTAGGTTAGGTTAGGTTAGGTTAGGTTAGGTTAGGTTAGGTTAGGTTAGGTTAGGTTAGGTTAGGTTAGGTTAGGTTAGGTTAGGTTAGGTTAGGTTAGGTTAGGTTAGGTTAGGTTAGGTTAGGTTAGGTTAGGTTAGGTTAGGTTAGGTTAGGTTAGGTTAGGTTAGGTTAGGTTAGGTTAGGTTAGGTTAGGTTAGGTTAGGTTAGGTTAGGTTAGGTTAGGTTAGGTTAGGTTAGGTTAGGTTAGGTTAGGTTAGGTTAGGTTAGGTTAGGTTAGGTTAGGTTAGGTTAGGTTAGGTTAGGTTAGGTTAGGTTAGGTTAGGTTAGGTTAGGTTAGGTTAGGTTAGGTTAGGTTAGGTTAGGTTAGGTTAGGTTAGGTTAGGTTAGGTTAGGTTAGGTTAGGTTAGGTTAGGTTAGGTTAGGTTAGGTTAGGTTAGGTTAGGTTAGGTTAGGTTAGGTTAGGTTAGGTTAGGTTAGGTTAGGTTAGGTTAGGTTAGGTTAGGTTAGGTTAGGTTAGGTTAGGTTAGGTTAGGTTAGGTTAGGTTAGGTTAGGTTAGGTTAGGTTAGGTTAGGTTAGGTTAGGTTAGGTGAGGTTAGGTTAGGTTAGGTTAGGTTAGGTTAGGTTAGGTTAGGTTAGGTTAGGTTAGGTTAGGTTAGGTTAGGTTAGGTTAGGTTAGGTTAGGTTAGGTTAGGTTAGGTTAGGTTAGGTTAGGTTAGGTTAGGTTAGGTTAGGTTAGGTTAGGTTAGGTTAGGTTAGGTTAGGTTAGGTTAGGTTAGGTTAGGTTAGGTTAGGTTAGGTTAGGTTAGGTTAGGTTAGGTTAGGTTAGGTTAGGTTAGGTTAGGTTAGGTTAGGTTAGGTTAGGTTAGGTTAGGTTAGGTTAGGTTAGGTTAGGTTAGGTTAGGTTAGGTTAGGTTAGGTTAGGTTAGGTTAGGTTAGGTTAGGTTAGGTTAGGTTAGGTTAGGTTAGGTTAGGTTAGGTTAGGTTAGGTTAGGTTAGGTTAGGTTAGGTTAGGTTAGGTTAGGTTAGGTTAGGTTAGGTTAGGTTAGGTTAGGTTAGGTTAGGTTAGGTTAGGTTAGGTTAGGTTAGGTTAGGTTAGGTTAGGTTAGGTTAGGTTAGGTTAGGTTAGGTTAGGTTAGGTTAGGTTAGGTTAGGTTAGGTTAGGTTAGGTTAGGTTAGGTTAGGTTAGGTTAGGTTAGGTTAGGTTAGGTTAGGTTAGGTTAGGTTAGGTTAGGTTAGGTTAGGTTAGGTTAGGTTAGGTTAGGTTAGGTTAGGTTAGGTTAGGTTAGGTTAGGTTAGGTTAGGTTAGGTTAGGTTAGGTTAGGTTAGGTTAGGTTAGGTTAGGTTAGGTTAGGTTAGGTTAGGTTAGGTTAGGTTAGGTTAGGTTCAGGTTAGGTTAGGTTAGGTTAGGTTAGGTTAGGTTAGGTTAGGTTAGGTTAGGTTAGGTTAGGTTAGGTTAGGTTAGGTTAGGTTAGGTTAGGTTAGGTTAGGTTAGGTTAGGTTAGGTTAGGTTAGGTTAGGTTAGGTTAGGTTAGGTTAGGTTAGGTTAGGTTAGGTTAGGTTAGGTTAGGTTAGGTTAGGTTAGGTTAGGTTAGGTTAGGTTAGGTTAGGTTAGGTTAGGTTAGGTTAGGTTAGGTTAGGTTAGGTTAGGTTAGGTTAGGTTAGGTTAGGTTAGGTTAGGTTAGGTTAGGTTAGGTTAGGTTAGGTTAGGTTAGGTTAGGTTAGGTTAGGTTAGGTTAGGTTAGGTTAGGTTAGGTTAGGTTAGGTTAGGTTAGGTTAGGTTAGGTTAGGTTAGGTTAGGTTAGGTTAGGTTAGGTTAGCTTAGGTTAGGTTAGGTTAGGTTAGGTTAGGTTAGGTTAGGTTAGGTTAGGTTAGGTTAGGTTAGGTTAGGTTAGGTTAGGTTAGGTTAGGTTAGGTTAGGTTAGGTTAGGTTAGGTTAGGTTAGGTTAGGTTAGGTTAGGTTAGGTTAGGTTAGGTTAGGTTAGGTTAGGTTAGGTTAGGTTAGGTTAGGTTAGGTTAGGTTAGGTTAGGTTAGGTTAGGTTAGGTTAGGTTAGGTTAGGTTAGGTTAGGTTAGGTTAGGTTAGGTTAGGTTAGGTTAGGTTAGGTTAGGTTAGGTTAGGTTAGGTTAGGTTAGGTTAGGTTAGGTTAGGTTAGGTTAGGTTAGGTTAGGTTAGGTTAGGTTAGGTTAGGTTAGGTTAGGTTAGGTTAGGTTAGGTTAGGTTAGGTTAGGTTAGGTTAGGTTAGGTGAGGTTAGGTTAGGTTAGGTTAGGTTAGGTTAGGTTAGGTTAGGTTAGGTTAGGTTAGGTTAGGTTAGGTTAGGTTAGGTTAGGTTAGGTTAGGTTAGGTTAGGTTAGGTTAGGTTAGGTTAGGTTAGGTTAGGTTAGGTTAGGTTAGGTTAGGTTAGGTTAGGTTAGGTTAGGTTAGGTTAGGTTAGGTTAGGTTAGGTTAGGTTAGGTTAGGTTAGGTTAGGTTAGGTTAGGTTAGGTTAGGTTAGGTTAGGTTAGGTTAGGTTAGGTTAGGTTAGGTTAGGTTAGGTTAGGTTAGGTTAGGTTAGGTTAGGTTAGGTTAGGTTAGGTTAGGTTAGGTTAGGTTAGGTTAGGTTAGGTTAGGTTAGGTTAGGTTAGGTTAGGTTAGGTTAGGTTAGGTTAGGTTAGGTTAGGTTAGGTTAGGTTAGGTTAGGTTAGGTTAGGTTAGGTTAGGTTAGGTTAGGTTAGGTTAGGTTAGGTTAGGTTAGGTTAGGTTAGGTTAGGTTAGGTTAGGTTAGGTTAGGTTAGGTTAGGTTAGGTTAGGTTAGGTTAGGTTAGGTTAGGTTAGGTTAGGTTAGGTTAGGTTAGGTTAGGTTAGGTTAGGTTAGGTTAGGTTAGGTTAGGTTAGGTTAGGTTAGGTTAGGTTAGGTTAGGTTAGGTTAGGTTAGGTTAGGTTAGGTTAGGTTAGGTTAGGTTAGGTTAGGTTAGGTTAGGTTAGGTTAGGTTAGGTTAGGTTAGGTTAGGTTAGGTTAGGTTAGGTTAGGTTAGGTTAGGTTAGGTTAGGTTAGGTTAGGTTAGGTTAGGTTAGGTTAGGTTAGGTTAGGTTAGGTTAGGTTAGGTTAGGTTAGGTTAGGTTAGGTTAGGTTAGGTTAGGTTAGGTTAGGTTAGGTTAGGTTAGGTTAGGTTAGGTTAGGTTAGGTTAGGTTAGGTTAGGTTAGGTTAGGTTAGGTTAGGTTAGGTTAGGTTAGGTTAGGTTAGGTTAGGTTAGGTTAGGTTAGGTTAGGTTAGGTTAGGTTAGGTTAGGTTAGGTTAGGTTAGGTTAGGTTAGGTTAGGTTAGGTTAGGTTAGGTTAGGTTAGGTTAGGTTAGGTTAGGTTAGGTTAGGTTAGGTTAGGTTAGGTTAGGTTAGGTTAGGTTAGGTTAGGTTAGGTTAGGTTAGGTTAGGTTAGGTTAGGTTAGGTTAGGTTAGGTTAGGTTAGGTTAGGTTAGGTTAGGTTAGGTTAGGTTAGGTTAGGTTAGGTTAGGTTAGGTTAGGTTAGGTTAGGTTAGGTTAGGTTAGGTTAGGTTAGGTTAGGTTAGGTTAGGTTAGGTTAGGTTAGGTTAGGTTAGGTTAGGTTAGGTTAGGTTAGGTTAGGTTAGGTTAGGTTAGGTTAGGTTAGGTTAGGTTAGGTTAGGTTAGGTTAGGTTAGGTTAGGTTAGGTTAGGTTAGGTTAGGTTAGGTTAGGTTAGGTTAGGTTAGGTTAGGTTAGGTTAGGTTAGGTTAGGTTAGGTTAGGTTAGGTTAGGTTAGGTTAGGTTAGGTTAGGTTAGGTTAGGTTAGGTTAGGTTAGGTTAGGTTAGGTTAGGTTAGGTTAGGTTAGGTTAGGTTAGGTTAGGTTAGGTTAGGTTAGGTTAGGTTAGGTTAGGTTAGGTTAGGTTAGGTTAGGTTAGGTTAGGTTAGGTTAGGTTAGGTTAGGTTAGGTTAGGTTAGGTTAGGTTAGGTTAGGTTAGGTTAGGTTAGGTTAGGTTAGGTTAGGTTAGGTTAGGTTAGGTTAGGTTAGGTTAGGTTAGGTTAGGTTAGGTTAGGTTAGGTTAGGTTAGGTTAGGTTAGGTTAGGTTAGGTTAGGTTAGGTTAGGTTAGGTTAGGTTAGGTTAGGTTAGGTTAGGTTAGGTTAGGTTAGGTTAGGTTAGGTTAGGTTAGGTTAGGTTAGGTTAGGTTAGGTTAGGT